>CM030363.1:59764552-59927052 GCA_017893485.1 Hemerocallis citrina
ATTTTTTTTTGTGACTCAAATCTCATTTCCTTTCAGGCATACATTTAGAAATGAAACTTAATAAAGGCTTTATGATTATTGATTAGTAAGTTAATTACTACAATCTCTGTGGGATCGACCCTTGCTTTTCACTACGCTTCTGTAAACGATTCGTACACTTGCGAGATTTTATAATTTGTGTTGAGATTATCTATTCATTTAGATAACTGAGCAGTCAACAAGTTTTTAGCGCCGTTGCCGGGGATTGTTTAGTATTTTAACTTGCAAATCAATTTCTTTTTATTAACTGAAAACTATGAATATTTTCTTTTAGGTACAGTCCAATTAAGAGGCTACAAGTTTTTGGCGTATGCACGGGAGACGATCACTTCATCCCAAGCTACTACCTATTGACCAAGAGATAGAGCACACTCTGCACAAACTAAGTCAGTCCAGTCGACTGTCTTTAGGGTGTAAGTCGACTGTACCGCAGAACATTCCAAAAGCAACAATGGGTGAGGAAGTACCAAATCGAGTACCAATGCAGGACAAATTCACTCTGAGGAATATTGAGCAACCTTCTTGCATAGCTTATCAACCTAATGTCACAGGGAATATGCACCTATCACCTCAGTTACTCAGCATGGTTCCCCACTTTAGTGGCAAATTAGACGAGAATCCTCATCTCCACTTGCAATATTTCTTTGATCTTTGCAGAACGCAAAGCGTCCAAGGGATTACCCCTGAACAAATCAGGTTAATTTTGTTTCCATTTTCATTAAAACTTAATGCTAAATTGTGGTATAATTCTTTGGAACCAGGATCAATTCAATCATGGGAGCAATTGGCAATAAAGTTCTTGAAGGAATTTTTTCCAGCTCAGAAAACCAAACAACTAAAAAGGAAAATTCAACTCTTCCAACAAAAAGATGGCGATTTGTTCTTCGAGGCATGGAAGGACTTTAAGAACAAACTTCTTAAGTGTCCTACGCACAACATGCCTAAGGATGATCAGGTACAAGCATTCTATGAGGGTTTAAATGACACTAACAAAGCAATTGTAGATTCAGTTTGCAATGAAATCTTGATGAGGAAGAGTGGTGAGGAGGCCATCGAGCTATTCGAAGAACTCAGCGAGAACTCACAACAATTCTCAACATGGAGAAGGGGTTTTTCCAAGAAACAGGGAGTTTACAAAATTTCTAGTAGTAACAACATGCAATTAGAAATGGTAACCATGAACAAAAAAATTGATATGTTTGTTAATACAATTTCGACGCTAGGTGGCGTCAAAAACCAAGCAAAAGAAATTTGTGCAATTTGTTCTCACTCTGATCATACAACTGATGCATGTCCCATGTCTTCTTTCACAGATCAGGAGCACGCAAACTGCGTAGGACAGGGAGTGTATCCACCCAAGAACAACCCCTTCTCGAATACGTACAACCCAGGGTGGAGAAACCATCCAAATTTCTCATGGAACAATAATCAAAACAATCAAGGCACTCAAATCACACAAGGACCTGTGCGACACTTCCAGATTGGGAATGGGTTGGATCGGCCAGTTCAAGAATAGAAGAAGTTGGATTTCGAATCCATCGTTCTTCAATTGATCCAACAGCAACATCAAACAAGCAACCAATATGGGCAGGCCATTCAAAAATTGGAGACCCAAATTGGTCAAATCGTGAAGGAGTTAAGTGAAAGAAAGGCATGAGAACTCCCATCACAAACTATACCAAACCTTAGAGGACAAGAACAGCTCAATACATTGCATAAACTCGTCAAGTCTAGCTGAAGACAAGAAACGCAGCGCTTATTGGGAGGCAACCCAATTGTCAGGAAAGTTTTTACACTTTTCTCTTTACTTATTTCTCTTTATTCATTTCTTTATTCATTTTCTTTTCTTTAAACTGGATGGTGACACATGCCTATTTTAAGTTTTTGTTTCAAACATTGAGAACAATGTCCCATCTAAGTTTGGGGGTATTAATTCACATTTGGGGTCTTTTGTTTAAAATTAAAAAAATAAAAAAAAAACCTTTCTAACAACAATGATGAGAGCATGAGCTTAGTTACTATAGGTAGAGAGTGGAGAACAAATATTAATTGTGGTCTTTATCTTTAAAAATGTTAATAACTTATCATATGGATCATACTTGAAACTTTTATTCATTTGGTCATTTCAATTCGACGAATTTTGAAAGAGAATAGCAAGTTCAACAATGAGTAAACTTAAATACACAAATTGTGAGTTTTGAGCCTAACATATATTTTTTGAGAGAGTCATACACTTGAAGATCTCAGTTGACTACATGAATCTACATTCTTGAGATGAACTAGAACTTGTTTTTGTTACTTTTCGAAACTTATTTTGGATTTTGCATGAAAACTTGGAAGTGATTAAGGCACCTAAGAATCTATCACCAAAGACAAATAGCCTACCCAACATCAATTATTCACTAGTTGCCCCGTTGAAGCCTGTAAAAGTTTTTTTTGTAAGACACATCATCCTTAACCATGCCTAGATAAGTAGGTTACCTTACCTATATCTATTGAGTTAGTAGAGCAAAAATTGTAAAAGAGATGTGGTATGTCAAGGGGAGGGGTTGAACTATATATAAAAATGGAAAGAAAAGTTGGAGGATTTGTCATAAGAAATATGAAAAGTTGTTCATCAAATGAAAATTGCTGAGTTGTGGGTGCTTGAGAGGTGTTGGTAGAAATAAAGTATAGGCCTGTGATATATGGCCTCATTATTGATTAAAATAAAAAAAATAAAAAAAAAGGGAAGAAATATAATCTCTTAGAACAATACAAGTTGCTCTACTAATTCCTTAGAAATTTTGTATTTCTTTTTCCTTTCAATTGTTTAACCTCCACCCATGGCCCCACTACAACCTATACAAGACCTTTTGATCCAAGTATTGTGCAAATCAATGGAGTGAAGATGTAGTAGCAAGATCAAGCATATGGTTTCATTTCATCCAAGTAATGAATATTTGTCAAGAGATCTAATTTGAACTATCCATGTTAATGTGAGCTATTATTTTTTGGGAGTGTATGCCATGGTGAGATTTTGGAGTTGAAATATAGTTGAACTTGCTAATCTTAATCATGATTATGTTGCATAGGCATTGGTCACCCTACTTATTGATGTTCAAGTTGAGTATTCTTGTGAATAAGTGATTAACATTTGAACTAATTTTTTAGGCCTATCTTAATGCTTGTTCTAATCTTGATACTAAAAGTAGCAAGTTCTCTGAGGTAAATGTTGGAAGGGTCAAGGTGTTCTTGCGATGCTTGTAGTGTCAGTTTTCATTTTTACTTGAGGACAAGCAAAAGCTAAGTTTGGGGGTATTTGATAAATCTGTTAATGTCCACATTTTGGAGCAATAATCTGAATGCAATTAGACAATTAAACTCTCTATCTTTGGTAATTTATTCTTCTTTTCCCTTTTCCATAGGAAACAACCTAAAAGTAACTAAATGAAGTGGATTCAAGATTTACTCAAGACTAATCCATCACTGTGAGGACGATACACTGGAATGAAGATCCTCAATTTTGCACTTGTTAGAAGCTCCTGAGTACAGTTGACTGAGTCCTTAACGACAGTCGACTGAACAGAGTGGGTTGAGTTTCCGAAGCTTCGCAGAACAGTCGACTGACTCATAGTCAACAATCGACTGCTCTAACTGGTTTGAGTTTCCAAAAGTTCGCGGAACAGTAGACTGATTCTTAGCCAATAGTCGACTAAACTGGCATTCAACGGGAATCAGAGATAAGCACAGTTGAGATACACTCTCATCCAAATCCGCAAAACAAATCAGATTGAGCTATCAAAAACCAGGAAACAAATATTTTATAACTGAAAATAACAACTTTCCAAAAATCAAGAGATCTGGTCTGGTAGTTAATGAAGAGGATTTGACTCAATCCATATCCTGTAGTTGAGGAGATTGAAATCTGGAGCTTGAGATCTGCAGACGGGGGAAAAAGAAGCTATAAAAAGAGGATCGAAGAAGAGAGCGATTATCGAAGAACAGAGGAGATCGGGGGAACGTAAGGGCAAAGGAGGGATCAAGTGCTGTAACTCGACATTGAGGGAGAGGAGAACAAGTCGACTTCAGAAGGGACCAAGTCGACTTCAGGCTAATTGGTTTCAAGCTGATCATCATACAAATCAGTGTTTCTTCTTCTCTCTTTAATCTTTATTCTTTGCTAAATTCATTAGAGTCATGTATTCAAAACTATTAGTCAATAAAAGTTGGATTATGTGCAACTAAATTCATTTTGGGCAGATTGAAAGCTTAGTCATGTAATAAATCTTCTTTTGCATTACTCCAATCACTTATTGATTAAACTTGGTAGTTAGTGATCAAATTTATAATATGCAGCCTTTGATGCTTGACATTCTTACTATTCAAGTGTTGTTAACTCAACATAGTTATTGATGAACAGTCGACTGACTCCTTACGAAAGTCGACTGGACTGACGTTCTGGTTAACACAACCAAAGTTGAGTTATCAAGTTTGCTTATCATAAAATTGAATTTGTTACATGAGTAGATTTAGATGATCGAATCTAGCGCTCATGAGAAGTAACACAAGAACTCATTTGGGTTCTGGGGTTTAATCAACTTAGAGGATCTAGATTTGATACCAACTTCTAGAGCTTTGAGTGTTTGTTAATTTCCACAGTTTCTATGCTTTCTTCAAGTGCAACTTAGTAGATATCATGCTAAAACACTTAAGGAGAGAAAAGAATTAGAGTAGATACCATGCCTAATTTCTTAGCCGAGGGAAATCTTTAATTTAAGAAGTAGATACCATGCTCTTAAATGAACAAACATGAGTGATCAGAGTAGTGTAGGAGTTGATCGAATATTCTTGTCTATAGGTGGAAATCGAGCCCAACTAATTCAATAGGTATTTTTTTTTGTGACTCAAATCTCATTTCCTTTCAGGCATACATTTAGAAATGAAACTTAATAAAGGCTTTATGATTATTGATTAGTAAGTTAATTACTACAATCTCTGTGCGATCGACCCTTGCTTTTCACTATGCTTCTGTAAACGATTCGTACACTTGCGAGGTTTTATAATTTGTGTTGAGATTATCTATTCATTTAGATAACTGAGCAGTCAACAAGTTTTTGGCGCCGTTGCCGGGGATTGTTTAGTATTTTAACATGCAAATCAATTTCTTTTTATTAACTGAAAACTATGAATATTTTCTTTTAGGTATAGTCCAATTAAGAGGCTACAAGTTTTTGGCGTATGCACGGGAGACGATCACTTCATCCCAAGCTACTACCTATTGACTAAGAGATAGAGCACACTCTGCACAAACTAAGTCAGTCCAGTCGACTGTCTTTAGGGTGTAAGTCGACTGTACCGTAGAACATTCCAAAAGCAACAATGGGTGAGGAAGTACCAAATCGAGTACCAATGCAGGACAAATTCACTCCGAAGAATATTGAGCAACCTTCTTGCATAACTTATCAACCTAATGTCACAGGGAATATGCACCTATCACCTCAGTTACTCAGCATGGTTTCCCACTTTAGTGGCAAATTAGACGAGGATCCTCATCTCCACTTGCAAGATTTCTTTGATCTTTGCAGAACGCAAAGCATCCAAGGACTTACCCCTAAACAAATCAGGTTAATTTTGTTTCTATTTTCATTAAAACTTAATGCTAAATTGTGGTATAATTCTTTGGAACCAGGATCAATTCAATCATGGGAGCAATTGGCAATAAAGTTCTTGAAGGAATTTTTTCCAGCTCAGAAAACCAAACAACTAAAAAGGAAAATTCAACTCTTCCAACAAAAAGATGGCGATTTGTTCTTCGAGGCATGGAAGGACTTTAAGAACAAACTTCTTAAGTGTCCTACGCACAACATGCCTAAGGATGATCAGGTACAAGCATTCTATGAGGGTTTAAATGACACTAACAAAGCAATTGTAGATTCAGCTTGCAATGGAATCTTGATGAGGAAGAGTGGTGAGGAGGCCATCGAGCTATTCGAAGAACTTAGCGAGAATTCACAACAATTCTCAACAAGGGGAAGGGGTTTTTCGACTACCAGAAGGTCAACCATAGGTTTCTGTCTATTTCTTGGTGATTCACTGATTGCATGGCAGAGCAAGAAACAGGCAGTTGTTGCATGTTATTCCATCGAGGCTGAGTATAGAGCAATGACAATTACTACTTGAGAGATTGTTCATGTTCGTTGGCTGTTATAAGATATGGGTGTCACTCTTACAGGAGCTACTCCACTTTATTGTGATAACCGGAGTGCATTGCACATTGCAAGCAAGGCGGTCTTTCATGAATGAACGAAGCATATTGAGATTGATTGTCATTATGTTCGTGAGCGTTTTGAGGCAAAGACCATCTCTCTCCATTCTGTTACCTCTTCCTAGCAGACTGCAGACTTCTTCACCAAATTCCATACTATTTAGAGATTCCGACGCTTAGTAGAAAAATTCACATTGTTTGACCCATCATGAGTTTAAGAGGGGGTGTTAGAGATTATAGTCCCATATTGGGTAGTTGGCTAGTTTTGTATTTGGTTCCTCTTATATATATGAGATATTGTACTCAGTTATTTCTCAATTCAATATTCAGTATTGTTTTTGTCTCTCTGATTTATCTTAACAATAATAAACTATTTTCAAACAAATCAATTTTTTAGAACTTATTTTTAAATGATAATTTTCTAAATTGATATATTTTACAAACAACCAAACCATCCCTAATTATAGTTTCTATGCATATACAAAACGGCTTGTGTATGTATGTATCACATGCAGCAACTGAAGGACATCGGTACTATCACTAGTTTCTATCAGTTAAACTTCACCCACAATATGTTTGACTTGTACATTTCTATGATTCTAATTAATAAATTGTTCTTATTGTGAACTTCAAATAATATATATATCGTAATGCAATTTTGAGAATAAGACAGAAGACATGCATTATGAAGGCTTAATACCAAACTAGTACACCCATATACCAATTGCACAGATTTTATCAAAGATGTTTTAAATTTAACCAAATTATGTTTAAAAGTATATTTGAAGATCATCAACATTCAATAAACAATTCCGCAGAGCCAACTTAAATATACAACTTTTTTCTTGTATAAATATCATCCAGTATATTAACATGCAACAATTATGTAATAAAAATAATTAATGCAATATAGTAAAGATGTTAACACATATCACAACCTCCAAACTCAAGCAATTGATACAATAAGGCACCTCCAAACCCAATCACAATATTCATTTAATTGTCCAAATACTCAAATTCAATTGTATCCAACAATGGGCTTAAATAAATTGTCTATAATAATAAAAGGCTTCAACCCAAACAATTAAAATGCAAAATTAATTTTCTAACAAACTATAGTTTATAACAAAAGCTCCAGGCGATTCAAAAAGGGATTCAAAAGGCGATTCAAAAGCTCCCCTCTCCTTCTTCTTCCACCTCCAGATCCATCGCCTCACCGCCTTTTTTCCCCTTCGTCCCTTCATTAAAGTGTTTTACCTTGTCATCCTCTCCATACCCATTTCCTTTTCAAGTCCCACCTCCTCTTTTTTCTCCTCCCCCTTCCTTTTCGATCCCCCGCCATCTGCTCCATTATTTCGGCCGACGTGCTGCGCCCTAGACTTCCCACCCTTTTCCTCCTTTGGTCCAGTCTACACTCTTGTTGGCCTTCGGTTCTGAGCTTTTTTGCACTCGATCTGAGCTTGATTGTCACGATCTCCTCCTGTCGTCGGTTTTTTCGAAGCTCCTGCCTGGGCTTTCCCAGATCCACGTATTGGCTGTTGGATCCACCTTTTGATCCATTATGACTGTTTCAGAGCTGTGCTTTCTTCCCTGAGCTTTCCTTGCTTTAGTTTCGGTGCTCGTTGGTTTGGGTTGTTCGCCATTTCCGTGTTCCTTTGCGTCTGGGCGTGCTAGCAACTGAGTTTTCGCATTTGCTTTGGAGTCGCGTACCCTGGGATTTGGCGCTTATTGTTTCGGTCTCAGTGGTGTATTTCTCCCCTCGGCGGTCCGCTTGTCACCTGCAGGTGTTTCCTCCCTCTGTCGAGTTTCGCCTAGCGCGATCCTCTTGGTCCTGATCAGAGTTGCTTTCCATCCTATCGCTGTCAGTTTTTAATTTTGTTTAGCTTTTGTGTGGTTGATCGTGGTGCGTATTAGAGGTTCATTTCATCTCTTCGATCTTTGTGATCGCGCTTGTTATCGTTCTATTCTCTCTCTTGCGTTGTCTTTTCTCTTTTCTAGTGTTCCTACTCTCTTCGCACCTTTTACAGGTTTCGACTGTTCGAATATCTGTGGTGTTACTGTGGTTAGTCATCAATATTTGGTGGCTTGGGTGTTTCCGATCCCCTAGTGTATGTTTTAGGGTATCCTCTTCCTCTCTCCATTTTCTGGTCTTGGGACATGGCCTCTTTGAACCCATCTTGGGTTGAGGTCGTTAAAAAAATTGGCCTATCAAACATTTCCGCTCTCGCTGCTCTCCCATCTTCCCTATTCCCCCTTCCTCTTGTAGCTCCGATCCTCAGCTGGTTTGTTCCAGGTGTCTCATTTCTAGACATTTTAAATGAATGTGCATGGATAAAATGAAGTGCATCATCTGTGACAAGCATGGTCACTCGTGCAGTCGATTTTTTTCCCTTCAAAAACTACTTGGTTTTCCCAGAGGCAAACCCTTATCGGTCAAACTTCTCTCCTTTCTTAACTATCCTCTCTTAAAGTGCAAGCTTAATGCTTGCTTGGCGAGGAAGATTAGTGTCGAGTCTGTAAAGGATTTTGAATCCTCTGCAGTTGGTCCTTACCCTTTGATGAACTCTTCTATTTCTTCCACTGCTTATGGTGACTCTCTTGCTTCTCTGTAGCATCCTAATATCGCTTACCTGTTAAAGGATCGAACAGTTTCTACGAAACTTGTTTCCTTTCCTAGGTTGGGTACTTATCTGGCTCGTCCCCATTCTAAAGCTGTAGTGCCTTCGTTGAGTATGAGTCTAGAGAAGGAGTCAGTTTTGTTTAAATCCTTACCGGCCAAACTTCTATTCCTTCTTAACTATCCCATCCTTAAGAGCAAGCTTAATGCTTGCTTGGCGAGGAAGATTAGATTGGAATCTGAAAAGGATTTTGACTCCTCTTCTGTTGCTCCTTATCCATTTATGAACTCCACTACTTCTTCCACTACTTCGGGTGTCTCTCTTGCTACTATTCAGCACCATAATCTTGCTAACCTATTTAAGTGTCGACCAGTTTTTTCGAAACTGGTTTCCTTTCCTCGGTTGGGTACTTATCGGGCTTGTCCCCATTCTAAAGCTTTGCTGCCTTCGTTGAGTATGAGTTGGGATAAGAATTCTGTTTTGGTTAAATCCCTAGTCTCTTGTTATTCTTGGTGTCGTAGAGCGATGGGGAAATTTCATCAATGCCTCGTTTTAGATTCCCAGGTCCCTCCTGCTATTGCTAAAGCATGTTTTAAGGCTCCTTCCTTAATTTATCATTTCCCTTGTTCTATGATGATTGCTTCTTCCAATCATTTTACGTTCTCCTTTCATTTTCCTGGCTGCATCTTCTCGATTTATCAATATTTAGGAGTTCATTCATGTCTCAATCATCTCTTGATGGAGGTTAGGCATATCCTTCATTCTTCCTCCTGCAAGTTTTCACCGATTCTTGGTGACTCTTATTTCTCCCGTTATTCCTATCATACTAGTTCCATCCCGATAACATCTTTAGGTTCTACCAGTTTCCTCTTACCCTCTTCTTGCCTTTTCAAAGACGAGGCTAGCATGTCTGACCTGAGTGTCACTTCGTTCCCATTGGTGGAGGTCGTTCCTCCCCCCACTAAGCGTAAATACCATAAGAAACTCTATAATAATTTGCAGGTTTGAGTGAGTGCTCGTATTTTAGCTAAGAAAGCAGCTTTAGTGTTGCCTCCTCATCTTCGGCACAGCTGATTTTTCACATTCTTCTGTCCTCCTCTGAGTTGGCAGTCTGGTTAGTCATTTCCGTGTTGATAGTGCCTTCGTGGGCTGCTGGGTCAGTGTCTTCTCATTTTGCCATTTAATTAGCTATTTTGTGGTGTGCCTTCTCTCCTCCTAGCTTCTCATGCTATGTATGCAGACATGTGTATGTATGCATACACTATTTTCCTAGCTATTCAGTGGTGTGTTTTGTTTCCTCCTATCTTCTTTGTTGGTGTTGGTTTTCTTTTCAGCGTTGTTAGTTTCTTCTTTTACTGTGGATGTTTCTTTTTTCTTCGACGAGTTTCCCGGAGACTGCATCTTTCTCTCCCCCTATCTTCTTATTATTTGTTTCTTTCTTATATGCGCTGTTTATTTTCTTCTCTTTTTATTCGTGGTTTCTCCCTTTCAACGGCACACTCTTTATTTGCTACATTGTCTCGATTCTCTTGCGCTTTCTCTCTTTTCTTTTCAGTGCAGGTTTTGCTTTGTGATGACGAGTGGGGCTGTGTTGCCTCCTGTCACTTGGTTCTCTCTCTTGGTTCGTTTCCACATTTTTCGCTAATGACATCGAGGATTGTTTGCGCCTTTGGCTGCTTTGTTTTTCCGAGATGTTTGCTCCGTCACCTTCTCGGTGAAGTTCTTCATTTGGTTCGTAGATCTCTTATTAGCGAGCGACTCTGCCATTGTTTTGTTCTCATTTTTGTAATTTTCTTTCGGTTTTACAGCTTGTAAACTATTTGTATTTATTTCTGTATCTCAACTGTTTTATTTATATATTTTTGATGGCTGGAGCCGTTTGGCTCTATCCGGTATATCAAAAAAAACAAACTATAGTTTATAGCTAAGTAAATACAAAAACAACTAAGAAAGAAATATACTACTTTCAACATGGTGGTATCATCCATCTTCAGTGATTGTCTTGTCTACAATTCAACAGAATGGAATCACCATTCTTGAGTGACTGGCTTTTTCATACACAAACATCAAATTTCGGCATATATAAAAAACATAATGAAATGAGAATTTAATTCATTGCATAATAATAAAAGTCAATTACTTATATAGCAGGATAAATAAATTTGAATTGATATAACATGATACATAAATGAAAAAAAAAATAATTGAAGCATTGATAAATTCTAACAAGAATGAGACACGAATACAAAAATGTAATAGACCATAAATTGGAAGTCACATGATGACATTATTAGGTACTTAAACCTAAAAAATATTGTGTGTCAATAACTATTATTTTAATCATTTCAATATAATTATTATTGTTAATGATATCTAACTTTTCAGTTAATTATGATGGATTTACGCACTTCTTGAAAAACTTCTTGATATACCATATTACATGTACAATTATTAGTCTTTTCGGGATTTTTCAGTAATATCTTCAAGCCAGAACGAGAAGTACAAAGAAATAATGCTACATACAATTGACCGTGTGTAAACATAGGTTTTTTAAGATAAACCCCAACACTATGGAAAGTTTGGACTTGACTCTTGTTTATTGTCATAACAAATGCCAACTTTGCAGGAAACTGTCTTCTTCTGAGGACAAATGGCCACCTGGTTTCGGTAGGCGACATGCTCATTCTTTGAATCACAACTGTCTCACCTAATAATTGTAACTATAATACTATGTTCTCCCAGAGTATGAACAGTAAGGCATATCAAATTGCAAAGTTCTAGAGACTGGTTCAAATTTCTCAGTAGTATAATCAATACTCCTTGCTTCAATTCTAAACAATGATTTGCCAACCCACTCATCTTAATTGTATCAAAAAATTCGAGCAGATGCATATCTTGCTCATTTGTACCATCGGCGTATGATCGACTGAATCTGCACTCAATTAGTTGACCACCTGGTCAAGAACCATTGAAAAAATATGAGAATTTATGGCATCAACTTCATCATTAGTAAGTGCTAAAATTTCATGTTTTCAAGGAAGGCTGAGTTATCATATGTAGAGTCATTATTAGGATAAATTGAATCTATCAAATCATTTAGACCATCTATAGCTTTAAATTAATAGGTCATTTGGTATTTGTATCCAATCATGTTCAGAACCTTTATTATTAGATACACCGGGAATTTTACATTCTCTAACATCTAAGACCCACTTTGCAAATTTCTCATGTTCATTTTTGCTAGCTGTTCGAGTGAACTTTCCATCAGTCTGATATTTTTTTTCAACTCATACACATTACATGATGACCAAATATGTGACCTTTGTTATGATGCAGATACAATACGAACTCATCCACTTACTGTGATAATAGGAAAAATCTGTCGGAAGTCCTCATCGAGAACAACAACTTTTCCGCCAAATGTGTCATCGATGCACTTTCACTATTAAACTTCATTAGATCCACGAAAGTTCAATCAACGGCTTCAAATGCTTGGCACTGCATCATTGGTGCCTCGCCTCAAATGGTCAAATCTACTTGCTAAATGAGTTGAGATAAATCATTCCGTTGGAAAATACAACATGTCGTAGTTTCATGGACTTTTATAGGAATACGAAACCTAGAATGCACAGTTCAACCTCTATGCAATAACACTGGGAACTATTCTAGAAGAAACAATGGTGATGACTATTTTTCTTTCTGATTAGAATCTTGCAACTAATGTATTCCATAAAAATGTTGTTCCCGCATCGCCGCTATATGAACAATGGAAACACCGCCCCTATTGCTTGTGTGCGCTGAAACCACAACTTCCAATAATGAGTCAACTTATAGAATAATTCATCAAACTCTCGTTTTGACTTGTCGACGTCATAACATAATTCATCGCCTATATGTCAATTATGAATGGCATATACATGTACATCCTCGGGAAATGGGGGCAATGGAAATTATTTAAGAGACCGTCATTCTGATTCAAAATGCTTTCAATATATGAAAGGGACAAATTCTTCAAATGTTTTTCTATCAATTCTAAACCAAAATCTGAAGATTCAGTCCTACATCTATGCAATATGTCATCTGATAGATTACTCCAAGGTTGGTTCCATAAATCAACCGGATTAGTTGGCTCAGAAAACATCAATATCGATGGAAAAAAAAGTTCATGTGCGAAGAACCAGATGCGAAGGAAGATGCTTTGGTCAATGTCGGTGCCATTTGTTGTCATCCTCCAGCAACTCGAGTGCACAACATGCAGACTGATAATTACGATATGTCACTCCATTCACAGTTCTTAAGTGTGCATAGCTTGTCGCTGCACGTACCACGCACAACATCAACTATAAATAAAACCTTTCATGAAGCTAAAGGTGCATAATACAACATTCCAATTGCGAGACCAGCCTGTCTTGTTGACCACTTTCTATCCTCTTGTTTTCATAGCCATTTCCAGAAATTTGTAGTATGTAAGATCTCGAGCATCTTCGTAGAGCTGACTACACTCAAACCAAGCATCTAACATCGTCTTATGATCTTCACCTCTTAAGAGAACATTAGCTAAGTTAGCATTTTCATTGAAAGAGATATTTTGTTGATTTTCTAGATGATATTGTAAACATTCCACTGGCGGCTAATGACCAGCAAAATGAATTCAAGAACTCTCCAGCATGCTTTGACGGGAGACACATAAAGAAAATCTAGATATTACTGAATTTCATCAACAAGCTTGTACTGAGGTTTGGAACTTCCCGAGATAGGATTTGCATTGTCTTCAATGACTATTGTAATTCTATCATGGCCTTTATGCACATACTTGTAAAAGTACTTGAGAAACTTATAATGGACATATATCTCAATGTTGATATGAGCATCATATTTTGTTGTTAAATCTAAATTGTACGATACCGCCCATCGATTGTCAACAATCTTTGGATTATGGCCACCTATTACATATATTAGTCATCCCGATGACGATAATAAATATACCCATGCATATCAATAATAGTTTCATTCATAACCTATCTTGGATATCTTTTTGTGCATGCACCATTCTCCATATACGAAGAGGCTGGATTGTACTCCCCGCTTGGCCCATGAATCATAGACCGAATAACAAATGCATGAGCGTCGATAAATTGTTCCTTATCTGGGATCACAGCAGATACTAATCTATCAATATCTTCAATATTCACAATCTTGTCTTCTCTTCGAACAGTAATCAAGATGTGAGCATGCAGAAGCCCTTTTTTTTGAAATTCAATTACATGTAGATATGTTTTCAATAACAACAACAACAACAACAAAGCCTTTCTCCCAACTAGTTGGGGTCGACTATATGAATCCTGGTTTTCCATTCTTCTTGGTTTAGCGCAACAGTTTTCGTAAGGCCTCAAGCTATCATATCTTTCTCACCGTTTTCATCCAAGTAAGTTTAGGTCTTCCCCTACCCCTAACTCTACCCTCAATAACTAATAAATCACTCTTTCTAACAGGGGGTGCTACTAGGTCTACGTGTGACATGTCCAAACCATCTGAGACGATTATCTCTTGATTTATCTTGGATAGGAGCTACCTTCACCATGTCTCGTATATGCTCGTTTCCAATTCTATCCTTCCTAGTTTTACAATATATCCATCTTAGCATCCTCATCCCCACTACACTCATTTTTTGGACATGTTGTTTCTTCGTTGTCCAACACTCTGCTCCATACATCATTGATGGTCTAACGGTTGTCCTGTAAAATTTTTCCTTCAACTTCAAAGGTATACATTTTTCACACAAAACACCACTGACACTTCTCCACTTAAGCCACCATGCTTGGATCCTATGTATAACATCTTCACAAATCTCCCCATCTCTTTGTATAATCGAGTGCTAAATATCGGAAACGATCCCTCTTAGGTATCTCGTGACCATCAAGTTTCACTACTTCCTCATTTGTGTTCTGAATATCACTAAAATTACACTCCATATACTTTGGTTTAGTTCTGCTTATTCTAAAACCTCTAGCTTCCATTGTTTCTCTCCACGATTCTAATTTAGCATTGATTCCTACTCTAGTCTCATCCACTAAGATGACGTCATTGGTAAAAATCATATACCAAGGCACATCTTGTATTTATCGTGTCAATTCATCCATAACCAAAGGAAAGAGGTAGGGGCTTAAAGTTGAACCTTGATGTAAACATAATGTAATAAGAAAATCAATGGTCTCTCCTGTGGTTGTTATAATTATGGTCTTTGATCCTTCATACATATCCTTAATTACCTCAATATATCGAATAGTTACTCTTTTATTATTTAATGCTTACATACTATGTCTCTAGGGACTTTATTATATGCTTTTTCTAGATCTATAAACACCATATGTAGATCTTTCTTATTCTTCCTATATTTTTCCATAAGTTTTTCCAGTACATAAATTGCTTCCATTGTTGACCTTCCAGACATAAATCCAAACTGATTCTCAGACACTGTAGTTTCTAGTCTCAGTCTATGTTCGATGACTTTCTCTCATATTTTCATTGTATGGCTCATTAATTTAATCCTTCGGTAGTTGAAAAAACTTTATATATCCTCTTTATTTTTGTATATAGGTACTAAAATACTCTTCCTCCATTCATTCAACATCTTCTTAGTTATCAAAATATCATTAAATAATCTTGTTAGCCAACCCACTCCTACATCCCCGAGACACTTTTAAACTTCAATGGGCATACCATCCGGTCCTAAAGCTTTTCCTTTAGGACCAGTTGAAAAAGAAAAAAAAAATATTAAAAATTAGTCATCTAATACATAAGTCAAATTCAACTTAATTTCATTCCTTTTACTATAATTCAATTCAAATTGGTTAAATTTGCTAAATTTCGTACCTGAAATAGTTGTTCCAAACTTCTTCCTTTGCTTGATTTCTTTCTTGAGCTCCCTTAGTTTCAATCTGAACACTCTGCTAACAACATCTTGTATATCTTCAGAATTTAGATTTGGAAAACACAGTAGTGATTCAATGATTTCTGGCCACTTTGGATTAGATGTGAAAGTTATGAAAAGAATTTGGGGCTCCAACCAAACGACATGCTGTAATAGCGTCCTGGTATTGTTGGTACATATCTCGCGGCCCCTCAGTAAAAGAAGACGGAAGAATATATCATTTACCTACTGCTCTTACTTCTGTTTTCCCTGCAGTGGATGCACCTTGAAGACTATTTAACAGCTCACTTCGTATACTTATTTGGTTCGTCCTTATCCAGTTGAGACGATTTTATTCTATTGCGGTATATGATCAACAGAATACTACTGAGTTAGTCGACCACTTTGTAATAGGGAATTATGCTCACATTGGCGTATTTGAAAGAGAAATGCATAATACTCCGTGATAGATACAGTTGTTTGTTGACCAACCTGCCTTCCATCCCTGAATTTAGTGTCAATTCTCCACCCTTCCTCACCAAATGGAAAGAGCAATGAGTACTATAGAGGCATGTAACATGGTTGTGTTTCATATGTCCTTTGTAAGACTCCACTTTCTGGTGCATACTTCAATATTCCGCTTACTTACATTCTCTTAGCCATCACCAACCATGAGGGTAGTAACCTCATCACTCAACGGTAAAATATACTGTCGACCATCACATGTCCTCTCATTTATGATACGTATTCTCAAGTTCATTGAAACATGGTGTGGATATATATATTTCCTCTTGGAGGACGAAGTAGATCTCCTGCACGTCGAAATATCTTTACATACAGATTAAATTCATCCAATAATGTTTGCAATTTCTCCATGACTTCTCTATCTATGTTATTGAAGACCATATTTTTTTGAATGATTTTTACATTGATCCAACTCATATCGACCATCATGGATGTACAACTGTGCAAAAATTTGGTTCGACTCTTTTAACTGGAAGAAGAGAACCAATTTAGTGATAATTTGGTCCGCATATTTTAAAATTATATGGACCCCTCCCATCCATGACCCATAAGTCAATTTTTTCTTCCATCGATGTGAAGGAGATCCATGAATTATAAATCCTGACTAAGTCCTTGTATTTTGACTGAGGTTTGTCATATTTGCCATTAAGAAGCTCCATAATTAGCGGAGGTGATGTTTGCAATAAAGGTAGAGTAACTAAACATTCTCTACAACATATTTGAAAACGTGGACAACTGATTGATGCAGAGGAAGAAATCTCTGCAACCCACATTTGAGCATGACAACTACTAAACTCAACATCCTTCTTACATAAAGGAACTTCGCCTGATATTTGCTTTGTACCTTCTCGCTGTACCTATTAAGAAGAATTTAAGACAGTTTAATGTTTTACAATTCAATTAGAAAATTATTCAATAGTATTAACCATACATAGTTACTAACTATTCTTACTTCTTGTGGGCTTTGCATTTTACCTCTTCCAATTACAATTGCATGAGCAATCTGAGCAAAACATGCTGCAGAATTAATTAAGACATGAATTATAGGAGATAGATAATTAATTATGTCACGAATTGTGGGAGCGATACTTCATACTATTAGTAATTTGGGTAGTACAGTGCACTGCACTTTACTTACCATCATCACGTGTATCTTGACTGTCATTTGATAGAGATGATGATCTTCTGTTTGATGACTCACCTATACACCAATCATTACTTTTGATCATATCATCTGATAGCAATGATGGTCGTCCCCACATGATGATTCACCAACACACAAAGTATTGTACGTCGATGAATTTATTGGATGTCGCTCACTGAAAGAATCACCATCTATTAAGTTGTTGTTTTCTTCATGGATGTTTCTAATTACTGCGAGTGTTTCTTTAAAGTGTTCATGTTGAAGGTCACCCTCCTTGTAGGTGTACGGATAAGCAATTCATTTGGTATAACACTTCGAAAGTGTTTTTCTTAAGAATTCTTATCGTACGTGCAATTTTGTGTGGATCTGAACTAAGGAGTGTCCTCATAGGATGCTACATTTTTTCCGCAATATTTCAAATCTTTGGTGTGCTTTATTGAGTTGGAAAGACGACATGCTATTTTTTCTTACACCCTACATTAATAAGTGTGGTTTTATGCAATTAGTTAAATTTGAATAATAATATTACTTTTATTATTTATCCAATTCAACATAGTGAAGAGAAAATGAAAGAAACATTACATATAGAGATAAAAAACAATATGAATTAACCTGAAAGAAGTATATGTAACCTCCATTCCCGTTTATACGGATTTGTATATTTTTCTTTTCCTGTATTCTTGTATTTAAATTTTTCCATATAATTTTTTCTACACTTTTGAACCCAAATCTTTTGCATTCATTTAAATACCCGACTATTTTGTTTGAACCCTGAATTTCAAACTACACTATTTATCACTATTTGATTATTTAAGTCCTGATTATTATTATCTTACTACTAATAATAATTATTATTATTTTGAAAAGTCCAAAGATCCTAATTCATTGTAAAATATCTAGTTGATTATTTGATTTATGTAAAGCACAAGTCTACTAACCCAAACCCAAACCCATATTTATATACCCAACCCGTTAACCCATTATCCTATCCTACCCAAAATTCAACTACCCGTATACAAATTTCTCCGTAAAACCCCTCATATTCCCCCACTTTTCACATCCCGTAACTCCACACCCCCACTCTCTCATAACTACCCATTATTATATTATATTTTATAATTTTATATAACCCCCCCTTCTCTTTCTCCCGCAGTCTCTCTCTCTCCCAAATCCCTTCTCTTTCTCTATTTTCAAACAAAACAAAGTCTCCCCCTTCCCCTTCGTCTTCCTCCTCACGAACCCAACATCGCCATCTTCATCCCTTACCTTCAATTGTCCCTAGATCCGTCGATGCCTTGACTGCAGTCGCCTCGTCCTCTTGCAACCACCTCCAGTCTCACCATCGTCTCCTCCGACCTTGACCATCTCCTCAGTCGACCAACCTCTGAGAACCCATCGAGCCCCGTCGCCTGTCCTTCTCCTCCGTCGACCTCAACATTGCTTTCGACTGTCGACCACCAGACCAGTCCCCGCTATTGCCGACCATCTCCTGCACTCCCCGCTGCTCGTCTCCTACCTCCTGCCTCACCCACCATCTCCTTCGAGCCACTGACGCTGCACCTCGTCGCTCCTCGACCTCCTACTCTGCTCGCAGGACTTTGAGCACCCTCGCATGAAACCACCGACGACCTCCATCCTTTTCCTCCGCTCGACCTCCTCTTTGCATCGATTGTGCCCTTATCAACCGCAAACCTTATCGCGTCCCCGTCGAAGCCCACAGTCACCATCGTCAACCTCTTAGTCCACCTCCCTCGCCGTCGCTGCCCTGAGCGTCGCCGTCGACGTCACCTCCCCAGTCTCGACTGCCCCTGCCTTCGGCCATCGCTGCACCCGAACACCAAACTCCTCTGTTTTGCCCCCTCGATCTTCAGCATCAAGTGCTCCTTTGATCGCAGTCATCTGATCGTCGTTCATCACGATCACGATCATCGTCTTCTTGATCCATTGATCTCATCATCATCAGCAGCATAGTTGATCTTGGCCATCCGATCTACATCTTGATCATCGCAATCGTGATCATCATCTTGATCTTGATCTTCGATCTCATCCGTCCGATTATTCGATCTTGATCCTCATCAAGATCCGTGCCAGATCGTGATCATTGTGATCGTTTGCTCGTCGCCGTATCACCGGGATTCCGATCCCATTATTCTTCGCATAATCAGATCTAACATCATTGTTAAAGGCAAGTTATCTCACCCTCGAATTGTATTGTATCGTATTCGAGATTGTTTATTGAATCCCACAAATAGATATATATTGATTATCGTATACTTGCTATTGTTATATATTGTTGGGATACTAAGGATCTACACAAGCGAATCCAAGTAGTAGTGTTTACTTCGTGCCATCTTTTACCTTCAATTAATAGAGATCTTGCATGCATTTATGTAGTTAATTATTGAACATATGAATAGGGGTTGTTATTGTAATTCATGTCATGACATTACACAACTATTGTAGATTGTATGCTAGTATTGGTTGTTCACTTGATTGATGTTGGGGTATTAGTTGACTGTGATTAGTAAGATTATGGACACTATACATCTTAATACCATATTCACATAGACGTAGCTTGCTACAATTTATGTTGTCAACAACCATTGCATATTGATTGAATAAAGAATTGTTAACAAGCCGGGGTCTATGGATGACTTAAGTAGTGGACAATGTAGGAACTGAACTCGGAGGAGGGGCCTGTGTTTCCCTAAATATTGTTAACGGATATTATTTTATCGATGGATTGTGGCTTACGGCAGTAACCAAATCTATCGTGTATTGTATTGGGGCCAATTATCTTATCGTGCAGTAATTATTGAATTGTAACTATAGAATATTGATTATCGTTACCGAGTACATGAACTATAAAATCCACCACTAAGTCTAAACGTAACTTATTTGCATGTAGCAACCATGTGGTAAATAAATGGGACGCATGAAGTGCTACATTAGTTAGGATTAAAATGAATAATAGACTTAAGATTGTTATCGCATCGTTATTGCATATTGTCATCGTTATTGAACAGTGTTATCGATTATTGATATCGTTTATTGTTATTGTTATTGATCATTATAATTGCACATTGCATCGTTATCATTTTGCCATTGTTCATTAGCCATCGACTCTATTGTTTATTGAATTCATTGTTATATCGTCAATGCCATTGTTTTATTGCTTTCTCTACTTGCTGTCCACGACTTGTTCTAAGGACATATTATTCTCTCTTTTAGATGAATAGCTTACAGGTAATCAAGGAGAATTTCCTGATGGATTAGGAGAACTACAATGGCAAAGAATGGATAACACCGCCGCTTAATTGATTATTGTATTGTTTTGAAGACTTAAATAATTGAACATTATTACTTCTTTGTATTGTGGTTTTTGACCTGAATATTGTTATTGTTGTTTCTAGTGTTGCTTTATTATTATATTTGGTTATTTCATGCTCAAATTCCAAATATTGTTATTCATGTGATTATCCTTTCATTGCATGCGTGGTTGTATTGCTCCTCATTATATTGTTGAGTTGAATCGATAACAGCTTATGAATGATGCAAGCCATTCGTTAGGCCAACGTCACGTGCTTGCATTCCATATTTTGAAAAGCGGGGCGTGACAGTATAGCATGAGATAAAAGTACGTATATCACACCTGATGTAATGTAGAAGTTTTGACTTGCCTCAAAATAATTTGAAATTTCACTATATGTCACGCCCCGCTTCCCAAAAATACGGAATACGAGTACATGACTTGGCCCAGCAAATGACTAAGTCATCCATAACCTGTTTATCCAATCAACTCAACAATATAATCAATACAGAACAAATACGTATGCAATAATAATAATCTCATGAACAATAATACTTGAAATGAAGCAATATAAAATATCTAAGTACAATAATCCAATGTCTGAAAACAAATAATAAAAATTTGTGACATAAGTCTAATACAATAATAAATCCCAACACTATAATAACAAGTCTCAATACATTAAGTTCAATAAAATAATAAGCAACTAGAAAGCATAGGTCTTCAGAAAGTTTGTTCTCCAATTCCAGTAGGTAATTCTCCATGATTACCTGTGAACACTTCATCTAAAAAGAGGAGAAAAATTATCTTTAGAGCAAGTCATGGACAACAAGTAGAGAAAGCAAGGAACAATGGAATAACGATATAACAATGAAATCAATGGATCAATATGAATTAATAACATGGGACAACAACAATAGTCAATATCAATAGTAATCAATGCAATGGTTATAAACAATGGTTCAATAGTCGATAACAATATTCAATGATCAATAAAACTTAGAAAATATTCGATATCAATAGAAACAATGATGTACAATATGCAGTGTCGAAGTTGTGTGATTCTTAAGTCTATCAATTATTTTAATTCTAACTAATGCACGTACTACTGTGTCCCATATATTCCATACCACAGGTTCGATGCATACATACAACTTCGTTTAGACTGAAGTGGTGTACTCTGTAGATCATGTACTTGGCAACGATAAATACTATTCACTTTTCGGTGCACGATACGGTATTCGGCAACGATACTGTACACAATAGATTGGGTTACGACCGTAATCCACAATCACACGATAAAACACTAGCCGGAACATTATTTAGGGAAACACGAGCCCCTCCTCTAAGTACAGTCTCTACTTTGTTCACTACTTAAATCACCATTTAAACTCCGACTTATTAATTATTTTATCGATGCAACAATACAATATGCAATTAAGGAACATTTTGATGAACGACTGTAACAATAGAGAAACAATGAGATGATAACTTGAATAGGACAATGAAAATGATGAAAATAGGATACTAGGATCTTGCAATGCAATATACACACTCTAAGTCAAGCAAAAATACAATATAGGAACAATTAATTCATGAAAACTGAAAAGTGAAATTCTGGACAGCAAGAGTAGTCTGTACTAAAATGTAATTTTCTGCTGTTTCGGAACTCGAAAAATGAATCCGTTAGAAATTCTAGAAACTAGACTTCCATATGGTTCCAACGCATATTTAAAGTTCAAAATCCGACAACAGTTGCTAGGTCAAACACAATATTCTTTACAGACTTCATGTTTAGGCAGAAAATTGACATCAAGTTATTATGTTTTTAGAATCAGCAAAAACTCGAAATAAAATTCATTAAAAATATTTATTAGAATTCTAAACATGTTAAGTAACAATCTGGAAATTTTCAGAGCAAAATTTTGTCATTTGATCAGCCTTCTAATAGTTTAAACATGAAAGATATAAGAATCTGAAAATCTGGAAATAAAAACAAAGCTGTAGTAAAACGAGCATAACTTTTTTCTACACAGCTCGGAATTTAGAAATTCAAGATGCTCTGGAAACTAGAAAGATAAGGTTACAATTCTTATTCGGAAAGTAATTTATTTTGAGATCATTTACTGAGTCGAAAATAGTAGGCAACATACAGCCAGCAAGCAACATACAAGTTTTTGAGTATTTTTCATGAAATAAATTAATTAAATATGATGGGTATCAATTCTATAGTCAATAAATTATGTAATCAACATGAAAGGTGTAATAGCATGATAAGTACAATTAAAAACACACACATACATAATTCTAACAACATCCAATCATCAATCGATCAATCAAACATACAACCTAGTAATTATCTCTACAATAATTATTTGTGTTATGATTATATGTGTAACCTTATCATGAATACTACATGGATGCATGAAAGATTCGATCTTCAGAGTCAAAAGTAGCACGATGTCAAGAATATTGAGGTTAGCGTGTGTGAACCCTCATAGACCCAACGAAAGATAATCAATACAACGATATGATAACGAATAGGATCTACTTGCAAGAATTTTCATAAAACTTGAATTTGATACGATGTTCAATTCAAGGGGAAAGTGACCTGCCTTATTGACGGTGAAATTGAACACCAAGAATAACGGGATAAGGATCCCTGGAGCAATGAACCCACGAACACAAAAAATAACATGTGCAATCACGTGAAATAGAAATCCAAGCAATCAACAAGAGCAATAGACAGGAATTATGGAAGCAAGAGAGGGAGAGAGCAATGGCAGTATGACTAGGGGTCTCGACGGCATCATTGGCTGACGTCGACAGCAACGGTGGGTGGCGCGAACGGCGGCGGAGCTCAGGGGGTTCGGGATTGGGTTGGGTGGCTGCTGACGACGGGAAACAGAGCAGAACAGGGAAATGGGGTTGCTGTGTTGGGTGTTGGGGGTCGATGGGGTAAGGGATGGCGGCGATGAACAATAGGGGTGTTTCGGGATATGGGCGGGAAACCAAGATGGGGAGAGAGAAACAGAAAAGAGAGAGAATAGGAGAGAGAATAAACGGCTTTTAGGGTTTTAATTGTACAATTTTTAGGGTTTGCAATGAGATTATATTTATAGAGTGGAATTAGGGTGTTGGGTTAATGGTTTAGGATCCAATAATAGTGGTTTCGTGTAACACCCCTGCCCTAGCTCAGACAATTTATACAATTTAGAAGACAAATTAGATACTATGTAGTACAACTGCCCACCACAGGCTGCCTCTCAGAAGGTGGTTAACCGAATTGGTGACTCTTGATCATAGGCTTTATTATTTTAATATTATTTATTTTTATTTCTTATATGGGATATTTCTTTACAATTCTCCCGAGTTCTCTCTCATCCGAAAGAAACCTCTCATATTAATTTTCCAAACAGCCAACTAACTTCTTTTCAACATATATATATATATATATATATATATATATATATATATATATATATTAACACGGGGTGTTAGAGACACCCCTCCTTCAGAAATTAGCGTCCTCGCTGAGCACGGGCATATATATATATATATATATATATATATATATATATATATATATATATATATATTAACACGGGGTGTTAGAGACACCCCTCCTTCAGAAATTAGCGTCCTCGCTGAGCACGGGCATGCACAATCTAGTGCAGGATCTACTTTCTAGCCGTTGTGGAGCATTTGTTCTTCTATCCACCCGATTATTCTTGATCCCGGAATCCACCGCCCGATCAATCATAATCCCAGATTTAATTGAGCCACCCTCCTATCCGCCTGACTAATTATGATCCCGGAATCCACCGCCCGATCAATAACAGTCCTGAATTTTAATTGCGGGTTCACCACAGTCCCGAAATCCACTGCCCGACTATATAGACATTCCCCACACCCCGGTGTCGAAAGTCTGCTCTGATACTATTTGTAATGCCTCTGCCCCTAGCTCAAACAATTTATACAATTTAGAAGACAAATTAGATACTATGTACTACAACTGCCCACCACAGGCTACCTCTCAAAGGGTGGTTAACCGAATTGGTGACTGTTGATCATAGGCTTTATTATTTTAATATTATTTTATTTCTATTTCTTACCGATATGGGATATTTCCTTACCATTTTCCCGAGTTCTCTCTCATTCGAAAGAAACCTCTCCTACGTGTGGGCCCCCATAGGAATGCCATGTCATCAGCATGCTCCAACAGCAGCATCTTTGCTGTTGTTAACCCCGTGGGACCCCGACCAAATACCATTCATTAAATCCATATATTTACCATTTTAGCCATCATGCATATTAATTTTCCAAACAACCAACTAACTTCTTTTCAACATATATATATATATATATATATATATATATATATATATATATATATATATATATATATATATATATATATTAACACGGGGTGTTACATTTCGGGTCAAGAACAATTGAAATTGGGTTTTAGGGTTCAATAAGAGATTGGTTTAAAAACAATAGGGTTTAAATAAAAATACCCACAATTAAATAAGAGAAAAATAGGATCAACAAGAATAGCTCAATCAAGAAGAACGAAGAATTTCATGAACAAACTAAATTAAAATAATCAAGGAAGAGAAAATAGAATATTTTATTCAATCGAAATTAAAAATATTAAAAAAAAAGGGAAAAAAGAAAAAATAGCGGAAACGGTAGTTACACTATATCATTGATTCTTCACCCCTATTGTTGCAAAAAAAAATAGTTGGAAACAATGACTTTATCTGTGGATTCATTAATAATAAGTTACAAATTGAGATTAACATATACTGAGATAAATAACAATATGAATTAACTTGGAAGAAGGTATAGCATGAGATATAGCACACCTAATGTAATGAAGAAGTCTTTATTTGCCTCAAAATAATTGGAAATTTTCCTATATCTTTGATTCTTCACACCAACTAAAGAAAACAAAATAGTTGAAAAATGACTATATCTGTGGATTCGTTTATAATAAGTTACGAATTGAATGAACAATATTAAGATAAATAGCAATAGGGTTTAACTTGGAAGACGGTATAGTATGAGATAAGAACACATATAGCACATTCGAAGTAATGAAGAAGTCTGG
This sequence comes from Hemerocallis citrina, assembly GCA_017893485.1. NCBI lineage: Eukaryota > Viridiplantae > Streptophyta > Magnoliopsida > Asparagales > Asphodelaceae > Hemerocallis > Hemerocallis citrina. The sequence goes on from CM030363.1 coordinate 59,790,462, forward strand.
ACTTGTCTCAAAATAGTTGAAAATTTCCTTATATCTTTAATTCTTCACATTGATTGTTGCAAACAAGAAATATGAAAAATGACGTAATCTATCGACATATAATATTTTGCCTGAAGATATTATAATAATTTACAAATTGAGATAAATATATAATATTTGTATTAATTTAAATTTATATAAGAAGACATCCATATTAGAATCTAATTATTTACGTCTTAGTTTATTGGTTGATTAAATACACAAGCCCTCAAAATACCAAAGTAAGAAAGTCAAGAGAGGACATAGCTAAATCTTTCATTCCTCCATAGAGTTCTTCATTTTCCAAACATGAATAATGCAAGGACACTTCTAAGTTCTTATTTTAAAATTGAATTTTTTTTTAATTCCATATCCTCCCCAAAATTCAAACAATAAACAAAGCTCATACGAGGGTGAAGTCACGGTTTCAGACCCATTCCATATACATTGAAAAAATGGTGGTTTTTCAAAATGAAATATAGGTGCATTCATGTAAGCAATTTACGCAGGAAGAACCGATCTTGTTTCGAGCAACCTCCTTACATAGGATAGGAACAAACCTAGTAAAGTTACCAAAACACGCATTCCCCTTTCTTAAATTTTGCTTGCAACATAGGACAAATCATAGATTGTTGCAAAAGGAGTTGTAAATTTGGAGTGGTATGCTATCATTTCTCTTTATCCTGACAAATTGTTGAATTAGATAAATGGATTATCCAAAATATCATACTAAAAGTAAAATTCTCATCCCCAAAACTAATAAATTTCGGTAAATGTAACCTGAAATCGAAACTCTTAATCTCTAAAATTAAAATTCTCAAATTCATAACCTGATATGTTTTCAAAATAATAACTACACTCCATCTTGAATATTGCTTATTTCAGTATCCATTTGGTACTAATAATCCGATCATTCTATGACATGCCCATTTCAAAAGATGAAATTTTTAGTTGTAAACGATATAATTCTGCAGAAAAACTAAATTTAAAAAGATACACCAATTTCCATAAAAATTTGTAATAACATAATCGAAAACAGTTGAATCATTACTGAACTATTGAATATGCGGGAGCAGCGTGTGGCGGTTGTGAGGTGAGTGGCGTGCGGGAGCTGCTGGGAGGCGTTGATGATGAGGGTGCCAACGTTGAAGTATTAGACCTATATTTGTTGAAGTTCGACGTAGTTTTCATCCTTTTTATTAGTTGAGAACGCCTTGATATTAACATCATATAGAGAGAAAAATCCATGCTTATGCCATTTTTCTTGATGAATTTATCAATTTTGTTTGTTTTGATATTATACGTGCAGGAGACTTCCTACTGCAACTCTACTCAATTGTCAACTTCATATGTTGCAATAAGTCCATGATGATGATTTATATTGTTTTCTATGAATATAAAACCACATAGTCTGATTATGCTGACAACATAGACGGATTTGCACTATAGAAGTTTAATGTCATCCTCCGCATAATTAAAAAAATCTTTCTATTCTATTTTGGAATTTGAAACCAAAAGGATTTATAGTTTGTTAGCTTGTAAGCTGAACTAAGCTCTGGAGTCACAAAACTCCTTGTTGGAATGATATTTAGTTTGAAAGTAAGGAAAATTATATTACAACTAAAATAAAAAAAACCACAATTACCTTCGACTCGTTGTGCTTGTGGTGGCTGGGAGGTGTGCAACGTAAGGGGCCAGCGTATGGGTGTCACGCCCCGCCTCACAAAATACGGAATACGAGCACATGACATTGGCCTAGCGAATGACTAACGTCACCCATAAACTGTTTATCCGATCAACTCAACAATATAATCAATACAGAAAAATTGCGTAGACAAATAATAATAATCTCATAAACAATAATACTTGGAATAAAGCAATTTGAAGTATCCAAACACAGTAAACCAACGTCTGGAACCAAATAATAAAATCTGGGTCATAAGCCCAATACAATAATAATCCAATTACAAATAATTAATAAGACTTAATACATTAAGTTACTTAAAATAATAAGCAATTAGAAAGCATTAAATCTTCAGAATGTCTGTTCTCAGATTCCAGCAGGAAATTCTCCTCCATTACCTGTGAACACTTTATCTAAAAAGAAGAGAAAATTGTCTTTGAGCAAGTCATGGACAGCAAGTAGAGAAAGTAAGGAACAATGGAATAACGATATATCAATGAATTCAATGGATCAATAGGAATCAATAACATGAGACAATAACAATAATCAATATCACGGTAATCGATGTAATGACTAAACAATGATTTAATATTCGATAACAATATTCATTGGTATCAATAACACTTAGAAAATATTTGGTATCAATAGAAACGATGATGTAAAATATGCACTGTCGATGTGGTGTGATCCTTAAGTCTATTAATTATTTTAATCCTAACTAATGTTGCACTTCACGCGTCCCATTTATTTACCGCATAGTTGCTATATACAAACAAGTTACGTTTAGATTTAGTGGTAGATTTTATAGTTCATGTACTCAGGAAACCAAATAAAGGATTCTCTTCAGTATTCAGTTATTCAGTTAGTCAGTCATTCAGTTATTCAGTATCAATGTCCATGGAATAATATGCAGTTATCCAGTTATTCAGTCATTCAGACATTCTGTCATTGTAGGAAAACCACGAGCTCCCTTCTGAGTACAATCTCCTATATTGTCCACTACTAAAGTCAAACCGAAATCCCGGCTTGTTAACAATTCTTATCGATACAACGAGATAATACAATATACAATTAAGAGACATTAGATGAATAACGGTAACTATAGGAGAACAGTAGGATGATAACTTGAATTGGACATTTAGAATGATGACAATAGGACACTAGGATCATGCAATGCAACATACATACGTTAATTCATGCAATACTAGGATATGGGAATAATTAATCTATTAAAATCTGGACAATAAAATTCTGGAAAGCAAGAGTAGTCTGTACAAAATTGTAATTTCCCGCTATTTCATAACTCAAAAAACTGAAACAGTAAAAAATTATGAAAACTAGACTTCCACACGGTTCCAACGCAAATTTAAAGTTCAAAATCCAACAACAGTAGCTAGGTCAAACACATCATTCTTTACAGATTTCATGTTCAGAAAGAAAAACAACATCTAGTTATTATATTTTTAGAATCAGCAAAAACTCAATAATAAATTCATTAAAAATATATATTAGACTCATAAACATGTTAACTAATGTTCTGAAAATTTTCAGAGCAATATTTTAATTTTAAATCAACCTTTTAACTGATTAAGCATAAATCATACAAGAATCTGAAGTTATGGAAATAAAAAAAATATTTGTAGTAAAACGGGCATAACTTTTTCTACACAACTCGAAATACATGAAAGGTGTAATAACATGAAAAATACAATTAAAACACACATACAAAATTCTAACAACATCCAACATCAATCGATCAATCAAACATACAACCTAGCAATTATCTCTACAATAATTAATTGTGTTATGATTATATGTGTAACTCTATAATGAATACTACATGGATGCATGAAATATTCGATCTTTAGAGTCAATAGAGGCACGCTGTCAAGAATATTAGGGTTAGCTCATGTAAACCCTCAATAGACCCAATGAAAGATAATCAATACAATGATACGATAAACGATTAGGATCTACTTGCGGAGTTTCAATAAAATTATTGAATTTGATTCAATTAGCAATTCAAGATGAAAAGTGACTTGCCTTAAAGATGATAAATTTGAATACCAAATAATAAATGGATGAGAATTCCAGCGGCAACAGCGACGATCGTGAACCAAGCGAATCTTGATGTGATGATCATGATCAGTGATCAAGATCAAGGGCGATGATCAAATCGACATGAATATTGATGATGACTTGATCATCAAAATGGCTGATGAAGATGAAGGGCTGCAGTTCAAGTTGCTGATCAAGATCAAGAGTCCCTGATGATCAAGATCAAGGATTGGTGATGATCGGCTGATGAAGAAAACCAAAAAAAGGGGGCTCTATAAGGCGCGATCGACATGGGGGTCAGAGCTCACGGTTGCGAAAGAGAGGAGAACAGGGCGAAGGCTCGTCGGTGAGCGGGGCTGGCGGAGTTGGATGACGGCGGCGATGCTCAGGCGACGACGACAGGGTGCAGGTTGACAAGGACGGTTGACTGGCAGTGAGGGGAAACAGGGCACGGGTGGTAGAGGACAGTCGATGGGAGGAGAAGGGAGAACTAGCTGCTCGACTGCAGAGGTGGACTGCTAACTACAGTGGTAAGAACAGGGCAGCACAAAGGTTGCGATGATGGGGATAAGGTAGTGGCGGTGACCACAGGATGGTGGTTGTGACTGGCTTCGATGGAGGTGCACAGTGCGAGGGATGGTCGCAGGTGGGGGAGAGCTTCGGTGGTTGGATGAGAGGGCGGTGTTGGGTTTCGTCAGCAGAGGAAGAGAGAAAGGTGGAGAAGAGATGAACAGTAGATGAGTATTAGGCGGCTGATAGGTTGGGGGATTAGGTTAAACGTGATTAGGGATTAGGGTGTTAAGGTGTATTTGTAGGGTATAGTTAGGATAATGGGTTATCGGGTAGCGGTTTAGAATTAGAATCCAATAAGATAAGGCTATAGGGTTTTTAAAATATTCATATATATGTATATACACACACACACACACACACACACACACACACACACACACACACACACACCTTAAATCAAATAGTGAAATACATATAAAATGGAGCATGTTCGGTTTTAAAACAAAATAATTATAATAATAGTAATAATAATGAATATAATAATAATAATAATAATAATAATAATAATAATAATAATAATAATAATAATAATAATAATAATAATAATAATAATTATAAAAACAATAATAATAACAATAAAAATAATAATAATAACAACAACAATAGTAATAATACTAATAGTAATAATAACAAAATTGGGTTTCCAATAAATAATCAAAGGTAACAATAATAAAAAATAATAATAATCATATTAGTAGCACCAACGATAATAATAATAATAGTAGAAATAATAATAATAGTAACAATAATAATAATATGAATACCAAAATAAGATTTGAGTTCAAAAGATTCATTAAAATCCAAATAGTAATAACATATTAGATTTTGGCTAAAATATAAATATTCGATCAATTGGAAATAGAAAATAAGATCAAAATACACCATTATTCGAAATGAATAAAATTTTCGATTAGAAAAAACATTAATAAAAAATACGAAATGAATTTAGCGTAAAATAATTTTTTAAATAATCAAGATATAGAAAATACATGGAAAATACTTATTGGCGGGAATGAAGGTTACAATCCTACCCACCTTACAACATAATTTCGTCCTCGAAATTTGCTTAGGCGGTACATAGGACAAGGAAAAAGCAAACTGATGAAATAACAAAACAGGAGAATAAAGGGAAAGAAACAAAATGGTGGCAACACCAGAACAAGAAAGAACTTGGGTAAGAATGGAGTGATCAAGAATGATGTTAAATAAAGATTCAATGAAAAATGATTATTGCCAATGAATAAATAAGGAAGTAAGCAATGCAAAGAGGGAGAAGCAACAGAGAATCCTGGGACCTGTGAGTTATGGGCCCACCACGCTTCCGCTGTGCAGAAATCCAAGCGGCAGACATATTATTGTAGATCAAGCGATGCTGATCGACGAATCAAGCATGAATAAAAAGAATGGATAACACTAGAATCAAAGATAATATAGATAGAAAAAGAATTAATTTACACTCAATAAAAAATCAACGAATGAGAATGACTACAAGGGACAAAAGTGAGTAAGGCATGTAAGGATTGATATGAAGGGAGAGAAAGAGTAGGGTGGTACAACTGGAATTGAAGAGGGTATTGTAGGGAAGGAATAACTAGTATGATACTCAATAATGAATCAATAAATGAAGGTAAATGCAAGATTCAGAAGGGATAAATGATGCAAGAGAGAATAACGAATGCAAGAACAGATGAAGAAAGAATAATAAACAAAACAACTCTATTGCTGAATACCTGTAGTCACTCCTTCGGCGGCCACGTTGTAAGCCTGGCCATGTCCTCCACCTGGAACTGATCCTCCTTCTAGTGTACTCCTCCTCCTCTATGAACAGTCTCAAATCATGTGGTCGCTTGCTCTGCATGCCAGGCAAAGACGGTTCGCTACCCAGCAGTCCTTGCGTAGGTGTCCAACCCTGTGGAAATAGTTGCATGTCGGGTCCTTGTTTGGAGTTGTTGGTGGGTAGGGTAGTGCTTTGGCCATCATGGTCGGAACCGGCTTCTGCATAGGACCTCAAGAAGACTTGGCAGCAAAAATGTGCGGAACAGACTCTAGGGTGTCACACTTCGTTGTACTAGTCTGCTCCTGAATTCTAGTAGCATCCAGGATATCAGCATAAGATCGAAGTTGCATAGTAGCCAGGCAGTCCTGAATCTCAATATCCAAGCCCAACAAGAAACGACGGCCTCTATTTTCATCATTTTCCACCATGGAAGTAGTAAAACGACTTAGTTGGGTAAATTCCATAGCGTACTCATCCACGGCCCGACCCCCCTAATTCAAGATAGTGTTTAGTTTAACATCGGTACTTTATGGAATAACAATGAAAACATGGAGAAACACTGTCTGACGAACCTGGGTTAGCGAGACAAATTGTCGTTCAATTTCATTCTTGGTGACATTCGGAGAGAACTTCGTGAGGAAGCTCTCAGTGAAGATGGCCCAGGTGATGGGTCGGCCCAATTGCTCAGCCTCAGCTTGGCACCGGATGTGGGCAAGATCAATAAGTTGGATGCTCACCACATCCACATGATCCACATCCGCTATCCGTGCTGCAGTTAACAGCTGCTCAGTCCTGATAAGCCATTGCTCGGCTTCTAGTGGACCTTCAGTGCTCGAGAAATTTTTTGGATGTAGCTTCATGAAATTTACCACATTACCAGGTCTCGGTGGCAGCAATCCGGGCACAGGTACAACGGGTTCCCTGTTGGAAGCTTCCAAAGCTACCTTCATCAGTTCATTATGCTCTCGCTGTATCATTGTGAATTTTTATTTATAATTAAATAAAGAGTTGTTGATTTTTATGTGTTTTGCACGTACAAATTCATGTGCATTTTCCTAGAAAATTAATTATTTTTATAACATGAACAAATATTTTAATCTCTCTTTTACTTTTAAAAGCCTAATTAAATTCTAAGGCCTAATTGTTTATTCTTAAGCCCACCCTAATTATTTAATTATTTTAATTAACCCATGGAGTTCTAAGCCAACTAATTTGATAACCCACTAGTTTAATTCTCTTTTAATTAGCATGACTTATAGTGTAGATCAACTTTGTAGACAATTAATTAATTAATCATGTACAACTAATAACTAGGGGGTACTTTAGAGACACGTGCATTGCACTAGCACGTGCCTCATTTATGCATGGGGGGTAGGCCGGATTGTACAAAGAGAGAGGGAGAGATGGGAGTAGTGGTGATGTGGTTTCTCAATCATGGGTAGTTGCTACAACTCCCTAACTCATCCTAGCCTTTGATCTCTAACTATTTGATCTAATCCTAGCCATTTATTCTCACCCAAAATAAGTATAAATACCCCCCATTCTATTCATGAAACACATTAGAAAGAAAAAGAAAGAGAGAGAAATTTTGGTAGTGAGAAAAATAAACAAAAGTGAGTAAACATATTGAGAGGAGTTCTAGTTGTGTGTATTCCTACTCTTTGGAGGCCGGCCATTCATCTAGGAGAAAGAGAAAGCTCGGGTTCCACTTGTGTAAGGAGGAGAAGGCTTTCGTGGTGGCACAATCTAGGAGGAGAAGGACCGTTCGTGTGTTCAAGGAGATTTCTAGGAGTTCTTTCTTTTATTCTTCAAATAGGTGGGTTGTTTCTCTACTTCTAACTTAGACATCATGCTAGGAGTTTGACTGATGAGATTGCTAAAGAAACTAAATAGATAACCATGTGTTGGCTCTAAAAAGGAACTAGTAGATGATAAAATGAATGCTTGATAAATTGTATGTTAATTGCGATAAATTATGATTATTGTAGTAGAATTATTTTATTGCTATGGAAATGTGAATTGGAAACCATGCTAGTAGTAGAATATGCTTGTGAATGGTTAGTAATTGAAATAATTGAAATTGTGCTTATTAAATTCTTGTGACACTAGTCTAATGAATGAGACCATGTCATAGATTATTGTGGGAGTAAAAGTGGAAAAAGCAGGAGTTAAAATTCTTTTAAGATAGTTGTAATACAAAATTTAGTACAGAGCATGCTAAATTGAAATGTTAAAATTATAGACCTAGAACACAATTTAGAAAGAAAATTTATGTTTTAATGTCAAAATAATGTTTTTAAAATACCGTTTTGTTAAATATATATAAAATCAGTATTTTGGAAAATTTTATGGATTTATGTAGAAGAGAAACAAATTTAAGAGCTTTTGAAAAATGAATTAGTTTTTGATAAACAGAAAGTCGAGTTAACGATAATTTAATCCACTATCCTATCACTTAACCACCATGGTCATACTGTTTATTGGGTGTGCCATTAGAGCCTTACTGGAGCTTGGCGGCACTATTGTGCCTGGGTTCAAGTCTTGGCAGAGGATTTTCTTATTAAAATTTTTGAATTTTCACCAAACACGAGAACAAAACTTAACTAGGCTTAGACCTCTCCTTTAGACAGTTAGACAGTATGGTCATACTGGTTAGTGGGTGGGGGTTAGTGCGGTCACTGTTCACCCGTGTGGGCTTTGGGTGTGGGTTCGAAACCGGCTATGGCCACTTTTTTGGGAAATCCGATTTTTTTTAATGTATTTTTTTTAAGGTTTTAAATGTGTTTAAAAATTGCAGAAAATATTGGAAAATTTCCTGAAATAACAGACTTCAAAAAAATTATTTTCTAAATATTTGGACTTTTAAAATGAGAAATAGGAGTGAAAATTTGAGAATAAAAATTTATAAAACCTTTGGACATGATCCTTTGGTAATTCAAGACAAATTAATATATTGTTGAACATAGAGAGAATTGAAAAGAAGTGAAAATGAGATTTTTCACTTATAGTTATTGAGTAGAATTCAATGAGAAGTTGTTTAAGAATATGCAAGTTGTGCATGGAAATTTATTGAAAAAGAACTCGATGAAATGTGAAACTTGTAAACAAGTATACTATCTTTTAATGAACATGAAAAGAGAACTTAGACTGGAATTTTAGTTAAGACCTCACATCGGCAAGAATGAAAGTGTTGAAAAGAGAAATGTGATATTTTGACCAAGTTGGGTCAGTGATAACGATTGATATTTTAAAGACCGATGTATGGGTAACTCTAAATTCTAGAATGTTGAATTTCATTTATACCTAAGGATTAGATACATAGTGGAGATGTGATGAACGTAAGAGAAAAACATGAGTATGAGGGTCATTGGATTGGCGGCATGAGAGTGTTCACAGGATGTCCTCATGATGCGTCATGATTAGGGCGTGGACACTACTCCAGAGTACCGTCCCGAAGGCGATGCTTGTGGGGTATTTGGTGACTACGGGTGGTGCCATGGTCCATGGCGGAGGTGAATTGACCACAGGATGCCTGCATGATGAGTCATGTGTCAGTGAGTGGGGTTCTCTCCAGGTTGCCAGGATATGGGCTCGTAACTCATAGAATACCTAGGATACTTACTGTAGTTACTGTAGTAGTTAAGTGATGGCGAGGGATTGAACCCTACAAGATGAAGAACAGTTAAGGGCTTGCCCTCGGACCTATGTAGTATGGACTGCATAGAATCCGAACAAGTGCGCATTAGTGTCATGTAAATAATAACAACTGCATTAAGGATTACGTGCACTTCTACACACGACATCAATAGGGTAGTCCCCTTAGTTTGTTTTGTGACAAGTATGTGCTTTCTAAGTATGAGAAATTGATGTATTATATCCTACCATCAGTTGAATGAACTGACGTGCCCACAGTTTCCATGCAGGACAAAGTGAATGAAAAAGACTAAGGAGGAATTAATGCTTAAAGAATTGTTCAAATGCTGTTTTATTTCGTTCATGTAATTGATGTAATTTTGCTTCCGCTGTTTAAATGTAAACCTGTTGTAATAAAAGTTTTAATTTTTTGTAAAATTGTACGAAGAGAAGTGTAAAGATCCTGTGGAACTTCGAATTCAGTGTTATTTGAAATTCGGGGTGTTACAGAGTGGTATCAGAGCCACGCTTCCAAGTAGTACAAATTTATAAGGAACGACACCCTAGAGTGGACATTAGAGCGTGTGTTGAGTATAGAGATTTAAATGTAAGTCACTTACATTTGTGTTGCTCTATGATTGATGTTTCTTATCTCCCATTTTCTAAGATGGCGGACCACTTCGACCCAGTTGGCAGTGATGACTGGCACTTAGTCGAGGAGAATTACTACCCCGGACAAGCTGATTCTGACGAAGAAGATCCTAAAGAATTTGAGGAGGAATGGCTTGAGTCCCGAGAGATCACTCTGCATTCGGATTCATCTGATGATTCCTCTAACGGGGAAGAGCTAGCTTCGAGCAGTCTCATTTTGTCTCTTCTGAGGCACGTGGAGACTCAGAGGGAGAGAGCAAGCTGCTACAGGCATAGTGTGCGAAGTGCAAGGAGAGCATTGCAACCCTCTGTCATCGTGTTTGGAAACTCGAGAAGAGGAAAAACATGTACAATGTACTAAAGGAAGAAGTGGCGGAACTACGGGAAGAGTTTCGAGAAGTCAAGAGGAACCGTAGGAACTAGAATGTTGTATCTTCTTACTTCTTTCATTTGATGTCCGAAATGTTTTAAATTTGAATGTATAAAGTTTAAATTCAATGAAATGAAGAGTTGATTTAAATTCATGTTTTCTACTTCAAATTTAATGGATCTTTTGAATCAGAATATGGCTGGAAGAAGAGCTAGAAGCAGAGAAGGGTTGGACTTGGAAATGGAGTTAGCGAGAGTCTATCAGACCCTCAATACCGTTGCCATGAATCAGAATCAGGGGAGGATGTCTGCAAATCCAGTACCTGAAGCAATCAAACTTGTGGAATCATTCAAGAGGATGAAACCACCCGTGTTTGAGGGAAAGTCAGACCTTGACGTGGCTGACAATTGGATCAAACAGGTCGAGACTATCTTCGAAGTCTTGGAGACTCCGGAAGGCAGCAAGGTGAAGTTGGCTGCGCTGCAGTTCGATAAGGATGCGGCTGTATGGTGGCAGTCGATGAAGCGAATGATGGGAAATGTTATCCTTGGCTGGGAGGAATTCTTGAAGGAGTTCCGCAGTCACTATTTTCCATCAGACGTCCAGGAGAAGAAGGCTATGGAATTTCTGGCGCTGCAGCAGGGCGGTATGTCAGTTAGAAAGTATGAGATAAGGTTTACTCAACTCTCGAGGTATGCCCCCGAACTAGTGATGGACGAAGCAAATAAAGCTCAGAAATTCGAGCTTGAATTGAGGCCAAGTCTGAGATCAAGGATGATACCCCTCGGTATCAGAAGGTTTGACAAGTTGGTCAAGCACGTTGCATCCACTGAGGCGGATATGGAGCAGTTCTATGCTGTTCAGAATCGGAGGAACAACTGGAATGTGGGGAAGAGGCCCGCAGTTGCTGGAAATGTCAGGGGACAGCCGCCGGCTCAAAGGTTCAAACCGACTGGTGCGAACATTGTCAATGTGGCAAGAAGACCCAGGAATGCTTGGGTGAGACCTCCTGTGACTTGTTTCAACTGTGGAGAGACAGTCTAAGTGCCCTAAGCTACAGGATGTCATCTGTAATGGACAAACTCAACAGACCGGGAAGAAGCCGTACCAGCAGGGGTGAGTATTTGCCTTAACTGAAGCTGATGCTGATGAAGTGGATCACGTCATCACTGGTATGAGGGCAGATGTTTAGAAGTGTTTTTCTGTTGTTCTCTTTTTCCCACTTTATTTAGTAAACTGTTATGTAATAGGAGAACTTTATTTGAATGGAAAGAAAGCTGTTATTTTGTTCGATACTGGATCCTCTCAAACCTTTATATCACCTAAATTTGCTGAAGTCTTGGGAGTTGAACCGAAGGTCTTTCCAGGGAAGGTCTTAGCAGTAGCTACTCCATCAGGGAAGACTTTAACCACTGATCGGTACTATGCGGACCGCGAGATCATGATTGGAGTCAGGATTTTTGGGATTGATCTGATCGAGCTGAATATCCTGGGGGTCGATGTTATCATTGGCATTGATTAGATGTCGGTGTACAGTGCAAACATCGAGTGCAAGACCAAGGAAGTAACAATGAAGGCTCCAGGGGGTCCTGAAGTCACTTTATAGGGAAAGAGGAGATGTTCAGATTTTTTGGCTGTTATCAGCAAGAAGAAGATTCTTATGGAGGTGCAGCAAATTCCAGTGGTTCGGAATTACCCGATTGTATTCTTGGAAGATTTGGTCGGGTTACCCCCGCATCGTGATGTAGAGTTCAGCATCACTATTCAGCCAGGGAGTACACCCATTTTCAAGGCACTGTATAGGATGGCGCCTGAGGAGTAGGATGTGATCAAATGGCAGATTGAGGAACTGTTAGAGAATGGCTTTATTCAACCTGAGTGCATTGCCTTGGGGAGCACCGGTGCTGTTGGTAAAGAAGAAGGATGGTTCGATGAGGATGTGCATCAATTACCGAGAGTTGAATAAGGTCACTATTCAGAACAAGTATCCTATTCCCCAAATTGATGACTTGTTCGATCGTCTACACGGAGCTGCTTTTTTCTCCAAAATAGATCTTCGATCGGGATATCATCAAGTTCGAGTGAAAGCTGAAGACGTGCACAAAACTGCGTTCAGAACTCGACACGGGCATTATGAATTCTTAGTTATGCCGTTTGGAGTGACGAATGCACCTGCAATCTTTATGGATATGATGAACAGAGTTCTGAGGCCATTTATTGATTCTTTCGTCGTGGTGTTTATCAACGATATTCTTGTGTACTCCAAGTCGGAGGAGGAGCACACTGAGCATCTGGTTGCAATCTTAAAGAATCTCTAGGAGCATGAGTTGTATGCCAAGTAGTTCAAGTGCGATTTCTGGAAATCTAAGGTGGCATTCCTGGGTCACATCCTTTCTAAGGAGGGAGTGGCAACTGATCTGCAGAAGATATAGGCGGTGAAGGATTGGGCAAGGCCTACTACTGTGAAGGAAATTAGGAGTTTTCTTGGGCTAACTGGATATTATAGGAGATTTACCCAAGGCTATGCTCAAATAACCGTGCCGCTCACTGGTCTGACCAAGAAGAATGTGAACTTCAAGTGGACTGAACAGTGTGAGGCAAGCTTTCAGGAGTTGAAAGAGAGGCTGACTTGCTGTGTAACCCCTGTTTTCCATTTCTTGTATCTTGGGTGTATTTTCTTTTTCCGTATATTTTCTGTATTTAATTTTTTTTTTGTAAATCATTTTTCCGCTTTTAAATTCTTTTTGATAAAATGTATTCTTGGATCTCATATTAAAGTCTATTAGTAATCAATAATTTTATTTGTAACTAGTTTCCAATAATTCTTATATTATAATACAAATCTTATTATTATGATTATTGATATTTTTTTTATATCATTTTTATTAATATTATTATATTTGATTGTTGAATTAAAAATCTAATTCTATTGTTATTTGTACTTGTAGTTATTTCAAATAATCCCCATACTGTAGTACAAAATATATTTTGTTATAAATGTTATTTTTATGGTTATCTTATTTTCATATTGAATTTTACTTCTTTTAAAACCATGTTCTAATTCTTATTGGTTTTGTTTAAACCCATTAACCCTAAACCTACCCAATACCCCAACAACCCAGACCATTACCCACATCAACCCAAACCCGTTGGCTACCCAAACCCGTTTACATAAACCCTAACCCTATATATATAAATACCCCTACCGTTCCAGCCGCCTCCACTGTTGACATCCTCCTACCTCTCGTTCGCATCTCCCCTAACCCATCAGTCTCCCTATCTCATCTCCCGTCTTCGTCGCTATACCATCACCCTACATCACCCCCGTCATCGTCACCTCATCTTCGTCTCCATCTCATTCCCTGTCCTTGCCCAAGAACCCATCGAGACCCATCTCAACCGAACCCATTTCCTCGCTGACTCGCCTCGTTACCGTTTCGCCATCGCCAACCCTCTCCGCTCACCCCCTACACCCTCCATAGATCCCTAGCACGTCCTCATCGTCGTCCAAGCCCCGTCGAAGCCCTATCGCGCCGCCTCCTCTGTTTCGGTGCGCGGACAGAGTTGCCAGTCGCCAGCGGTCATTGCGTCGCTTCCCGACCAGCCGTTGCCGCCTCGCCGTGGCTGCCGCAGTGCCGCACCGTCGTTCTCGCAGTCGTGCTGTGCCGTCGCCGCAAGTTCACCGCTCTCTCCTTCTCTCTCTGTCGGAGTGGGGAAGAAAGATTGTGAGTGGTCGAAATTGTCGTTTGGTGTTTTGGCTTGGCGGATCTGTGATCGCTGTTTTGTGTTTTGCCTCGATCCGCTGTGTGGGTGTCGAGTACTCTTGCTGTTGGTGTGCTGTTTTGGTTTCTCGCACGGGCTTTGCACGTGTTTTTGGGAGTTCGCCCGACTATTCGAATTAACCGAATAATACGCAAGCGTCTCTTGAACTTATTTTTACTGTTTCTAGTTCAAGAAAAATACTCCTTGAAATCCGGCAAGTAGTAATCAACTTGAATATCACATTTAATTGAACTCTGTTGTTTCCTTATTGTATAATGCTATTGATTCATAGTTGTCTCATCGTGCCATTACTATTGAAATAAAACTTGAACCGTAAATTTATTGTACTATTGAACATTCACATATATGCTTGTCATTTTCTTGATTTTGCACTGAGGTTTTGACCCGGTTCTTGACACAGTAACTTTAGCCATTGCATATAGAAATTGTAGTACACTGAATCCATATATTGTTATGTTTTGCATATAAACCCTGTTCTGTGCATTTAATAAATTGTATCGCGTATATTTCATGTATTGTATAGTCTTGATATCATCTTGAAATTTTACTGGTGCTATTGGTCTCATCGATTGTACTGGTTGCATGAGTGTGGATACATCACCCACATTGATCACATACATGTTGATAAAATGAGTGTTAATAAAATTTTAATCAAGCAGGGGTTAAGGGTTGACTAGGGTAGTTGATGACATAGTGACTGTACTCGGAAGAGGAGCCAGTGTTTCCCTATTTATCGGTCTATCGGTCTATTGGTCTATTGGTCATATCGGTCATCGTTTAATTGTAGATTACTGACTACAGTATCTCGATTGAATCGGTCATTGGTCATTATTGAATATTGTTTCCCGAGTACATGATCTATAGAATCTACCACCTTGGTCTAAACGAAATTGATTGTATGCATGGAACCAGTAGTATGGGATGCAGTAGTACGTGCATTAGTTAGGATAAAAATATAAATAATAGACTTATAGACATAAATGAACATTGAACATTGACACTAATACTGAATATTAGTTATTAACTTTAATTCATGATTTCTGAATTTATTGATTATCAACTTTTGATTTTGTTACCAATTATCATTTATTGGCTCCGATATCGTTCCAAATTTCTGTTTTGTTATATAGTTTTTTATTTCCTATTTTACTGCTTTTTATTACTTGTCGCCCGAAGCTTGCTCTAACGGGTTCTTTTCCCCCTTCTTTTGAGTTGTATCATTCAGGTACAGTGATGGGTAACCGAAAGGAACTCGTCGAACTGTTACCGCATTGCATATTCTCGAACTATTTGGTAAGTTCTTTTATTCCAGTTTGGTTATTAAAATTTATTCTCATTTGTGTGATTATATTTTCTGCGTGGTTGTGTTTATTTCCTTTCATGTTATTGAGTTAAGACTAGGTAGAGCTTATGGATGATGTTTAAATCTTTCGCTGGGCCATGTCACGTGCTCGTATTCTCGTATTTTGGGAAGCGGGGCGTGACATGCTGCTCCCATTTTAGCGTTGCCTAGAGCAGGTGTTGAGTATGATGTCTATAGCGATGCTTCACATCGTGGGCTTGGTTGTGTCTTAATGCAAGAAGGAAAAGTAATTGCTTATGGGTCTAGGCAACTAAGACCACATGAGAAGAATTATCCAACTCATGATCTAGAGTTGGCTGCGATTATCTTCACCTTAAAGCAATGGAGACATTACGTGTATGGTGAAAAACTGAACATTTACACGGACCACAAGAGCTTGAAGTACATCTATCAGCAGAAGGACCTAAATCTGAGGTAACAGAGATGGCTGGAAGTACTTGAGGACATTCGTCTAGGGATTAAGTACCATCCTGGGAAGGCTAATGTTGTTGCTAATGCACTTAGTCGTAAGAGCAGTCTGGCTAGTTTGATTACAACTCAGAGGCATCTTGTAGAGGAGTTGGATAGGGCAGGTACTTAAGTCATTCTGCAAGGCTTGGGATCATCTTTAGCTCAGTTGAGGCTCCAACCAATGCTGAATGAAAGGATTATCGCAAGTCAGAAGAAAGATGCAGAGATTCAGAAGATGAAGGAGCAGGTTGGTGCCTGGCAGGTTGTCAGAGTTTCAAATCAGGGATAAGTGTTGTGGTTTGGAGAGAGGCTGTGTGTTCCGGATCAAGCAGAATTACAGGAGAGTATTGTTCAGGAGGCACATGCTACTCCTTTTTTTGTACATCGTGGGAGTACCAAGATGTATAAAGACATCAAGCCACATTTCTGGTGGTTAGGTTTGAAGTGGGAAGTGGCTGAGTTTGTGGCGAAGTGTGAGATTTGTCCGCAGATGAAGGCCGAGAATCAGAAGCCCGGAGGTTTACTGCAACCGTTACCTATTCCGGAGTGGAAGTGGGATAACATCAGCATGGATTTCATCACGGGTTTGCACAAGGGCTCTAAGGGTAATGGTGCGATTTGGGTTATAGTCGATCGACTAACCAAGTCCGCTCACTTCATGGCGATGAAACTCACTTCGTCTATAGAAAAGTTGGCCGAGCTATATGTTGGAGAGATCGTCAGGCTTCATGGTGTTCCGTTAACCTTGTTTCTGATCGAGATGCGCGGTTTACTTCGCATTTCTGGAGGAGTCTTCAGACAGCTTTGGGTACTAAGACGGATTTCAGCACTGCCTTCCATCTCAGACCGATGGACAGACTAAGAGAGTCAATCGAGTTTTAGAGGATATGCTTTGGTGCTATGCTATATTTTGGAGGCAGTTGGAAAATGCATCTAGCTCTGGTGGAGTTTGCCTACAACAACAGTTTTCAGACTAGTATCGGGATGGCGCTGTACGAAGCTCTGTATGGCAGGAATTGCAGGATGCCTATTTGCTGGTTTGAAGTTGGGGAATGAAAAATGTTTGGGCTTGAGATCGTGCAACAGACTTCTAAGAAGATTTCCTTGATCAGGAAGAGGTTGGTGGATGCTCAGAGTAGGCAGAAGAGTTATGCAGATAACCGGAGAAGGGACCTTGAGTTTGAGGTTGGTGACTTTGTCATTCTGAAGGTTTCACCTAGTAAGGGGGTGACTCGCTTTGGCAGAGGTGAAAAGTTAGCCCCAAGGTTCATAGGCTCGTACAAGATATTAAAGCGGATTAGGAAAACTGCTTACCCGTTGGAGTTGCTGGAGTAGTTGTCTCAGGTGCACAATGTCTTTCATGTGTCTATGCTGAGAGGGTACATTCCAGATCCGAGTCACCATTTCCCCAAAGTGCTGGAGGGATTGCAGTTGGATCTGAGTTACATTGAGCATCCGGTTGAGATTGTGGATCATCGGGAGAAAGTCTTGAGGAACAAGACAATACCGATGGTCAAAGTAGTTTGGAGAAACCAGTTGGTTGAAAAGGCTACTTGGGAATCTGAGGAGGGGATGATGAAAGATCATCCCGAGCTTTTTGTTTGATTTGTGTCTTCTTTCCTTTTCTTTTCTTCTTGTTGTATTCTGTTTTCTCACTCTTTATGTATAGTTCCAGGGACGGAACTATTCTAAGGAGGGAGTGTTGTAACATCTTGAATTTTTATTTATAATTAAATAAAGAGTTGTTGATTTTTACGTGTTTTGCACGTACAAATTCATGTGCATTTTCCTAGAAAATTAATTATTTTTATAACATGAACAAATATTTTAATCTTTCTCTTTTACTTTTAAAGCCTAATTAAATTCTAAGGCCTAATTATTTAATTATTTTAATTAATTTGAAAGCCCACTAGTTTAATTCTCTTTTAATTAGCATGACTTGTAGTGTAGATCAACTTTGTAGACAATTAATTAATTAATCATGTACAACTAATAACTAGGGGGGGACTTTGGAGACAAGTGCACTGCACTAGCACGTGCCTTATTTATGCATAGGGGGGTAGGCCGGATTGTACAAAGAGAGAGGGAGAGATGGGAGTAGTGGTGAGGTGGTTTCTCAATCATGGGTAGTTGCTACAACTCCCTAACTCATCCTAGCCTTTAATCTCTAACTATTTGATCTAATCCTGGCCGTTTATTCTCACCTAAAATAAGTATAAATACATTCTATTCATGAAACACATTAGAAATAAAAAGAAAGAGAAAGAAATTTTGGTAGTGACAAAAAGAAACAAAAGTGAGTAAAAAGATTGAGAGGAGTTCTAGTTGTGTGTGTTCCTACTCTTTGGAGGCCGACCATTCTTCTAGGAGAAAGAGAGAGCTCGGGTTCCACTTATGCAAGGAGGAGAAGGCTTTCATGGTGGCACAATTTAGGAGGAGAAGGACTGTTCGTGTGTTCAAGGAGATTTCTAGGAGTTCTTTCTTTTGTTCTTCAAATAGGTGGGTGGTTTCTCTACTTCTAACTTAGACATCATGCTAGGAGTTTGATTGATGAGATTGCTAAAGAAACTAATAAGATAACCATGTGTTGGCTCTAAAAAGGAACTAGTGGATGATAAAATGAATGCTTGATGAATTGTATGTTAATTGCTATAAATTATGATTATTGTAGTAGAATTGTTTTATTGCTATGGAAATGTGAATTTGAAACCAAGCTAGTTGTAGAATATGCTTGTGAATGGTTAGTAATTGAAATAATTGAAATTGTGCTTATTAAATTCTTGTGACACTAGTCTAATGAATGAGATCATGTCATAGATTATTGTAGGAGTAAAAGAGGAAAAAGCAAGAGTTAATATTCTTTTAAGATGTAATACAAAATTTAGTAGAGAGCATGCTAAATTGAAATGTTAAAATTATAGACCTAGAACACAATTTGGAAAGAAAATTTATGTTTTAATGTCAAAATAATGTTTTTAAAATACTGTTTTGTTAAATATATATAAAATCAGTATTCTAGAAAATTTTATGAATTTATGTAGAAGAGAAATGAATTCAAGAGCTTTTGAAAAATGAATTAATTTTTGATAAACAGAGAGCCGAGTTAACGATAATTTAATCCACTCTCATATCAGTTAACCACCATGGTCATACTGGTTATTAGGTGCGCCATTAGAGCCTTACTGTAGCTCGGCGGCACTGTTGTGCCTGGGTTCAAGTCTTGGCAGAGGCTTTTCTTTTTAAAATTTTTGATTTTTCACCAAACCCGAGAACAAAACTTAACTAGACTTAAACCCCTCCTTTAGACAGTTAGACACTATGGTCATACGGGTTAGTGGGTGGGGGTTAGTGCGGTCACTGTTCACCCGTGTGGGCTTTGGGTGTGGGTTCGAAACCGACTGTGGCCACTTTTTTTGGGAAATCCGTTTTTTTTTAATGTATTTGATTTTTTTAAAGGTTTTAAATGTGTTAAAAAAATTGAAGAAAATATTGGAAAATTTCCTGAAATTACATAGACTTCACAAAAATTATTTTCTAAATATTTGGACTTTTAAAATGAGAAATATGAGTGAAAAATTCAGAATAAAAAATTATAAAACCTTTGGACATGATCCTTTTGTAATTCAAGACAAAATAATAAATTGTTGAACATATAGAGAATTGAAAAGAAATAAAAAATGAGATTTTCACTTATAATTATTGAGTAGAATTCAGTGAGAAATTGTTTAAGAATATGCAATTTGTGCATGAAAATTTATTGACAAAGAACTCGATGAAATGTGAAACTTGTGAACAAGTATACTATCTTTTAATAAACATGTAAAGAGAACTTAGACTGGAATTTTAGCTAAGACCTCACATCGGCCAGAATGAAAGTCTTGAAAAGAGAAATGTGATATTTTGACCAAGTTGGATCAGTGATAACGATTGATATTTTAAAGACCGATGTAGGGGTAACGTTAAATTCTAGAATGTTGATTTTCATTTATACCTAAAGATTAGATACATAGTGGAGATATGATGAATACAAGAGAAAAACATGAGTATGAGGGCCATTGGATTGGCAGCGTAAGAGTGTTCACAGGATGTCCTTATGATGCGTCATGATTAGGGCATGGACACTACTCCAGAATACCGTCCCGGTGGCGACGTTTGTGGGGTATTTGGTGACTAAGGGTGGTGCCATGGTCCATGGCGGAGGTGAATTGACCATAGGATGCCTGCATGATGAGTCATGTGTCAGTGCGTGTGGTTCTCTCTAGGTTGCCAGGACGTGGGCTCGTAACTCATAGAATACCTAGGATACTTACTGTAGTTACTGTAGTAGTTAAGTCATGGAGAGGGATTGAACCCTACAAGATGAAGAATGGTTAAGGGCTTGCCCTCGGACCTATGTAGTATGGACTGCATAGAATCCGAACAAGTGCGCAATAGTGTCATGTAAATAATAACAACTGCATTAAGGATTACGTGCACTTCTACACACGACATCAATAGGGTAGTCCCCTTAGTTTGTTTTGTGACAAGTATGTGCTTTCTAAGTATGAGAAATTGATGTGTTATATTCTACCGTCAGTTGAAATTGAATGAACTGACGTGCCTACAGTTTCCATGGAGGACAAAGTGAATGAAAAAGACTAAGGAGGAATTGATGCTTAAAGAATTGTTCAAATGTTGTTTTATTTCGTTCATGTAATTGATGTAATTTTTCTTCCACTGTTTTAATGTAAACCTGTTGTAATAAAAGTTTAATTTCTTGTAAAATTGTACGAGGAGAAGTGTAAAGATCCTGTGGAACTTTGAATTCAGTGTTATTTGAAATTCGGGGTGTTACAGAGTGGTAGCAGAGCCACGCTTCCAAGTAGTATAAATTTATAAGGAACAACACCCTAGAGTGGACATTAGAGCGTGTGTTGAGTATAAAGATTTAAATGTAAGTCACTTACATTTGTGTTGCTCTATGATTGATGTTTCTTCTCTCCTTTTTTCTAAGATGGCGGACCACTTCGACCCAGCTGGCGGTGATGACTGGCACATAGTCGAGGAGGATTACTACCCCGGATAAGCTGATTCTAACGAAGAAGATCCTGAAGAATTTGAGGAGGAATGGCCTACGTCCCGAAAGATCACTCCGCCTCTGGATTCATCTGATGATTCTTCTAACGAGGAAGAGCCAGTTCCGAGTAGTCGCATTTTGTCTCTTCAGAGGCAGGTGGAGACTCAGAGGGAGAGAGCAGAGCTGCTGCAGGCATAGTGTGCGAAGTGCAAGGAGAGCATTGCAACCCTCAGTCATCGTGTTTGGGAACTGGAGAAGAGGAAAAACATGTACGATGTACTGAAGGAAGAAGTGACGGAACTACGGGAAGAGCTTCGAGAAGCCAAGATCCTGTGGAACTTCGAATTCAGTGTTATTTGGAATTCGGGGTGTTCCACCCGCTGCATCCGCATAATTAGTTCATTGTGCTCACGCTGCATCTGCATCATTTGTGCAATAGTCGGCTGATCCGGATGATCATCCCCAGCACGGGAAGATGAAGCACCTCTTCTAGCCATGGTCTGCAATAAAATCAAATGGTTAGCGTCCATATCATGAGTTGGTTATCAATTGTCCAGGTGATCTCTGTATTACACATACTGTTGAGTCAAACCAGTTAAAACCCAAATCTGACTAATATATCAGTCAAAGCCATACTTCCTTACGTTAGTCACGTTTGACTGATATATTATCCAAACTCGGGCTCTAATTCCACTAAAAACCTTGTCACGCTCGGCTTCCCAAAAATAAGGAATACGAGCACATGACATTGGCCCAGAGAATGACTAACGTTACCTATCCAATCAACTCAACAATATAATGAATACAGAACAATTGTGCAGAAAATAATAATAATATCATGGACAATAATACTTGGAATGAAGCAATTTGAAATATCCAAATACAATAAACCAACGTTTGGAACCAAATAATTAAATCCGGTTCATATGCCCAATACAATAATAATCCATTCACAAATAATTAATAAGGCTCAGTACATTAAGTTCATTAAAACAATAAGTAATTAGAAAGCATTAAATCTTCAGAATGTCTGTTCTCCAATTCCAGCAGGCAATTCTCCTTCATTACCTGTGAACACTTCATCTAGAAAGAGGAGAAAAATTGTCCTTTGAGCAAGTCATGGACAGCAAGTAGAGAAAGCAAGGAATAATGGAATAACGATATAACAATGAATTCAATGGATCAATAGGAATCAATAACATGAGACAATAACAATAATCAATATCATGGTAATCGATGTAATGGCTATAAACAATAATTCAATATTCGATAATAATATTCATTGGTATCAATATCACTTAGACAATATTTGGTATCAATAGAAACAATGATGTACAATATGCAATAACGATGTGGTGTAATCATTAAGTCTATTAATCATTTTAATTCTAACTAATGTAGCACTCCATGCTTCCCATTTATTTACCACATGGTTGCTACATACAAACAAGTTACGTTTAGAATTAATGATAGATTTTATAGTTCACGTACTCGGGAAACAATATAAAGGATTCTCTTCAGTATTCAGTTATTTAGTTATTCAGTGACAATATCCATGGAATAATATGCAGTTATCTAGTTATTCAGTCATTCAGTCATTGTAGGGAAACCACGAGCTCTCTTCCGAGTACAGTCTCCTATATTGTCCACTACTAAATTTAACCCTTAAACCCCGGCTTGTTAACAATTTTTATCGATGCACCAATACAATACAATATGCAATTAAGAGACATTAGATGAATAACGGTAACTATAGGAGAACAATAGGATGATAACTTGAATTGGACAATTAGAATGATGATAATAGGACACTAGGACCATACAATGCAACATACATATGTTAATTCATACAATACTACGATATAGGAATAATTAATCTATTAAAATCTGGAATATAAAATTCTGGACAGTAAGAGTAGTCTGTACAAAAATGCAATTTCCTGCTGTTTCAGAACACGAAAACTGAAACCATTAGAAATTCTGAAAACTACACTTCCACACGGTTCCAACGCACATTTAACGTTCAAAATCAGACAATAGTAGCTAAGTCAACACATCATTCTTTACAGATTTCATATTCAGGCGGACAAACAACATCTAGTTATTATATTTTGAGAATCAGCGAAAACTCGATAATAAATTCATTAAAAACATTTATTAGACTCCTAAACATGTTAACTAATATTCTGGAAATTTTTAGAGCAATATTTTTATGTTAAATCAACATTTTTGGCTGATTAAGCATGAATCATACAAGAATCTGAAGTTCTGGAAATAAAAACACAGCTGTAGTAAAACGGGCATAAATTTTTCTACACAAATTGAAATTCTGAAATTCAAGATGTTGTGAAAACTAGAAAGATAAGGCTACAACCCTTATTCAGAAAGTAGTTGATTTTGAGATCATTTACTGAATCAAAAATATAAACATGATGGGTATCGATTCTTTAGTTAATTATTATGTAATCAACATGAAAGGTGTAATAGCAAGATAAATACAATTAAAAACACACACACACACAATTCTAACAACATCCAACATCAATCCATCAATCAAATATACAACCTAGCAATTATCTCTATAATAATTAATTGTGTTATGATTATATGTGTAACCCTATCATGAATACTACATGGATGCATGAAATATTCGATCTTTAGAGTCAATAGAGGCACGATGTCAAAAATATTGGGATTAGCTCGTGTAAACCCTCAATAGACCCATCAAAAGAGAATCAATACAATGATACGATAAACGATAAGGATCTACTTGCAGATTTTCAATAAAATTATTGAATTAATTCAATTAGCAATTCAAGAGGAAATGTGTCTTGCTTTCAAGATGATAAATTTGAATACCTAAGAAAAACGGGATGAGAATCCCGGTGGCAACATCGATGATCACGAACCAAGCAAATCTTGATGTGATGATCACGATCGGTGATCGAGATCAAGGGCGTTGATCAAATCGGCACGAATATTTTTGATGACTTGATCATCAAAATGGCCGATGATGATCAAGGGTTGCATTTTAAGTTTCTGATCAAGATCAAGAGCCCCTGCTGATCAAGATCAAGGATTGGTGATGATCAGCTGATGAAGAAAACCAAGAACAGGGGGATCTGTGAGGCGCGATCGACTGCAAGGGTTGGAGCTCGGGGTTGCGAAGGAGAGGAGAACTGGGCGAGGGCTCGTCGGTGAGCGGGGCTGGCGGAGTTGGATGACATCGGCGATGCTCAGGCGACGGCAGTAGGGTGCAGGTTGACAGGGACGGTCGACTGGCAGCGAGGGGTAACAGGGCACGGATGGTAGAGGACAGTCGACCGGAGGAGAAGGGAGAACTGGCGGCTCGACTCTGGTGGTGGACTGCTGACTACAGTGGCGAGAACAGGGCAGCATAGGGGTTGCAATGATGGGGAGAAGGTAGTGGCGGTGACCACAGGACGGTGGTCGCGACTGGCTTCGACGGAGGTGCACAGTGTGAGGGATGGTCGCAGGCGGGGGAGAGCTTCGGCGGTTGGATGAGAGGGCGGTGTTGGGTTTCGTCAGCAGAGGAAAAGAGAAAGGTGGAGAAGAGATGAACAGTAAATCAGTATTAGGCGGCTGATAGGTTGGGGTATTAGGTTAAATGTGATTTGGGTTTAGGGGTGTTAAGGTGTATTTATTGGGTATAGTTAGGATAATGGGTTATCGGGTAGCGGGTTTAGAATTAGAAACCAATAAGAAAAGGCTATAGGGTTTTTTAAATATTCATACACACACACACACACACACACACACACACACACATTAAAACAAATAGTGAAATACATATAAAATGGAGCATGTTCGGGCTTAAAACAAAATAATAATAATAATAATAGTAATAGTAATAATAGTGAATATAATAACGATAAAAATAATAATACTAATAACAATAATAATAATAACAACAATAAAAACAATAATAATAACAATAAAAATAATAATAATAACAACAACAATAGTAATAATACTAATAGTAATAATAAATAAGGAACAACAAGAGAGTCCTGAGATCTATGGGTTATGGTCCCATCACTCTTCCGCAGTGCAGAAATCCAAGTGGCAGACATATCGTTGTAGATCAAGCGATGCCGATCGACGAATCAAGCAGGAATAAAAAAATGGATAACACTAGAATGAAAGATAATATAGAAAGAAAAAGAATGAATTTACACTCAATAAGAAATCAACGAATGAGAATGACTACAAGGGACGAAAGAGAGTAAGGCATGGAAGGATTGAATATGAAGGGTGAGAAACGAGTAGGGTGGTACAATTAGAACTGAAGAGGGTATTGTAGGGAAGGAATAACTAGTATGATACTTAATAATGAATCAATAAATGAAGATAAATGCAAGATTCAGAAGGGATAAATGATGCAAAAGAGAATAACCAAAGCAAGAACGGTTGAAAAAAGAATAATAAACAAAACAACTCTATTTCTAAATACCTGTAGTCACTCCTTCGGCGGTCAGGTTGTAAGCCTGGCCATGTCCTCCACCTGGAACTGATCCTCCTTCTAGTGTACTACTCCTCCTCTGTGAACAGTCTCAAATCATGTGGTTGCTTGCTTTGCATGCCAGGCAAAGACGGTTGGCTACCTAGCAGTCCTGGCGTAGGTGTCCAACCTTATGGAAATAGTTGCATGTTGGGCCCTTGTTCAGAGTTTTTGGTGGGTAGGGTAGTGCTCTGGCCGTCGTGGTCGGAACCGGCTTCCTCATAGGACCTCCAGAAGACTTGGTAGTAAAAATGTGCGGAATAGACTGCAGGGTGGCAGACTTCCTCTTACTAGTCTGCTCCTGAATTCAAGCAGCATCCAGGATAACAGCATAAGATCAAAGTCGCAGGGCAGCCTGGCAGTCCTGAATCTCATTATCCAAGCCTAACAAGAAACGACGGCCTCTATCTTCATCATTTGCCACCATGGAAGTAGCAAAATGAATTAGTTGGGTAAATTTCACTGGGTACTCGTCCACGGTCCGACTCCCCTAATTCAAGATAGTGTTTAGTTTAACATCGATACTTAATGAAATAACAACAAAAATATGGAGAAACACTGTCTGACGAACCTGGGTTAGCGAGACAAATTGTTGTTCAATTTCATTCTTGGTAACATTAGGAAAGAACTTCGTGAGGAAGCTCTCAGTAAAGATGGCCCAGGTGATGGGTCGGCCCAATCGCTCAGCCTCAGCTTGCCACCAGATGTGGGTAAGATCAACAAGTTGGATGCTCACCACATCCGCTATCCGTGCTGCAGTTAACAGCTGCTTAGTCCTGATAAGCCATTGCTCGGCTTCAAGTGGACCTTCAGTGCTCGAGAATTTTTCTGGATGTAGCTTCATGAAATCTGCCACATTACCAGGTCTCGGTGGCAACAATCCGGGCACAGGTACAATGGGTTCCCTATTGGAAACTTCCAAAGCTACCCTCATCAGTTCATTATGCTCCCGCTGCATCCGCATCATCAGTTCATTGTGCTCACGTTGCATCTGCATCATCTGTGCAATAGTAGGCTCACCCAGCTGATCATCCTCAGTACGGGAAGATGAAGCACCTCTTCCAGCCATGGTCTGTAATAAAATTAAACGTCTAGCATCCAGATCATGAGTTAGTTATCAATTGTCCTTGTGATTTCTGTATTGCACATACTGTTGAGTCAAACCGGTTAAAACCCAAATCTGACTAATATAATAGTCAAAGCCATACTTCCTTACGTTAGTCACGTTTTACTGATATATTATCCAAACCCAGGCTCTGATACCACTAAAAATCTTGTCACGCCCTGCTTCCCAAAAATAAGGAATATGAGCACATAACATTGGCCCAGCGAATGACTACCGTCACCCATAAGCTGTTTATCCGATCAACTCAACAATATAATCAATACAGAACAATTGCGTAGAAAATAATAATAATTTCATGGATAATAATACTTGGAATGAAGCAATTTGAAATATCCAAATACTATAAACCAACGTCTGGAACCAAATAATTAAATCCGGTTCATATGCCCAATACAATAATAATCCAATCACAAATAATTA
Organism: Hemerocallis citrina; assembly: GCA_017893485.1. NCBI lineage: Eukaryota > Viridiplantae > Streptophyta > Magnoliopsida > Asparagales > Asphodelaceae > Hemerocallis > Hemerocallis citrina. Next base: position 59,817,946 of record CM030363.1, read on the forward strand.
ATAAGATTCAATACATTAAGTTCATTAAAATAATAAGCAATTAGAAAGCATTAAATCTTCAGAATGTCTGTTCTCCAATTCTAGCAGGCCATTCTCCTTCATTACCTGTGAACACTTCATCTAGAAAGAGGAGAAAAATTGTCCTTAGAGCAAGTCATGGACAGCAAGTAGAGAAAGTAAGGAACAATAGAATAACGATATAACAATCAATTCAATGGATCAGTAGGAATCAATAACATGAGACAATAACATTAATCAATATCATGGTAATCGATGTAATGGCTATAAACAATGATTCAATATTTGATAACAATATTTATCGGTATAAATAACAGTTAGACAAAATTTGGGATCAACTGAAACGATGATGTACAATATGCAATATCGATGTGGTGTAATCCTTAAGTCTATTAATCATTTTAGTCCTAACTAATGTAGTACTTCATGCGTCCCATTTATTTACCACATGGTTGCTACATACAAACAAGTTATATTTAGACTTAGTGGTGGATTTTATAGTTCATGTACTCGGGATACCATATAAAGGATTTTCTTCAGTATTCAGTTATTCGGTTATTCAGTGTCAATGTCCATGGAATAATATGCAGTTATCTAGTTATTCAATCATTCAGTAATTGTAGGGAAACCACGAGCTCCCTTCAGAGTACAGTCTCCTATATTGTCCACTACTAAATTCAACCCTTAAACCCCGGCTTGTTAACAATTCTTATCGATGCAACAATACAATACAATATGCAATTAAGAGACATTAGATGAATAACGGTAACCATAGGAGAACAATAGGATGATAACTTGAATTGGACAATTAGAATGATGGCAATAGGACACTAGGATTATGTAATGCAACATACATACGTTAATTCATGCAATACTACGATATAGGAATAATTAATCTATTAAAATTTGGAATATAAAATTCTGGACCGCAAGAGTTATTTGTACAAAAATGCAATTTTAAGCTGTTTCAGAACACAAAAATTGAAACCGTCAGAAATTTTGAAAACTAGACTTCCACAAGATGGATATCGATTCTTTAGTTAATAATTATGTAATCAACATGAAAGGTGTAATAGCAAGATAAATACAATTAAAAATACACACATACACAATTCTAACAACATCCAATATCAATCGATCAATCAAACATACAACCTAGCAATTATCTCTACAATAATTAATTGTGTTATGATTATATGTGTAACCCTATCATGAATACTGCATGGATGCATGAAATATTCGATCTTTAGAGTCAATAGAGGCACGATGTCAAGAATATTGGGGTTAGCTCGTGTAAACCCTCAATAGACCCATCGAAAGAGAATCAATACAATGATATGATAAACAATTAGGTTCTACTTGCGGAGTTTCAATAAAATTATTGAATTTGATTCAATTAGCAATTCAAGAGGAAAAGTGACTTGCCTTAAAGATGATAAATTTGAGTACCAAAGAATAACGGGATGAGAATCTTGGCGTCAACAGTGATGATCGCAAACCAAGCGAATCTTGATGTGATGATCACGATTAGTGATCAAGATCAAGGGCGATGATCAAATCGGCACGAATATTTTCGATGACTTGATCATCAAAATGGCCGATGATGATTAAGGGCTGCAGTTCAAGTTGCTGATCAAGATCAAGGATTGGTGATGATCGGCTGATGAAGAAAACCAAGAACAGGGGGCTCTGTGAGGTGTGATCGACTGTGGGGGTTGGAGCTCGGGGTTGCGAAGGAGAGGGGAACAGGGCGAGGCCTCGTAGGTGAGCGGGGCTGGCGGAGTTGGATGACGGTGGCAATGCTCAGGCGACAGCGGCAGGGTGTAGGTCGACAGGGACGGTCGACTGGCAGCGAGGGAAAATAGAGCACGGGTGGTGGAGGACAGTCTACCGGAGGAGAAGGGAGAACTGGTGGCTCGACTGCGGTGGTGGACTGCTAACTACAGTGGCCAGAATAGGGCGACACAGGGGGTAGCGATGATGGGTAGAAGGTAGCGGCGGTGACCACAGGTTGGTGGTCACGACTAGCTTCGACAGAGGTGCACAGTGCGAGGGATGGTCGCAGGCGGGGGAGAGCTTCGGAAGTTGGATGAGAGGGCGGTGTTGGGTTTCGTCAGCAGCGGACTTGAGAAAGGTGGAGAAGAGATGAACAGTAGATGAGTATTAGGCGGCTGATAGGTTAGGGGATTAGGTTAAACGTGATTAGGGTTTAGGGTGTTAAGGAGTATTTATAGGGTATAGTTAGGATAATAGGTTATTGGGTAGCGGGTTTAGAATTAGAATCGAATAAGAAAAGGCTATAAGGTTTTTAAAATATTCACTATATATACATTAAATCAAATAGTTAAATATTGGAGCATGTTGGGGCTTAAAACGAAATAATAATGAACATAATAATGATAATAATAACGATACAAATAATAATACTAATAACAATAATAATAACTATAATAAAAATAATAATAATAACAACAACAATAGTAATAATACTAATAGTAATAATTAAAAAATTGGGTTTTCAATAAATAATCAAAGGTATCAATAATAAAAAATAATAATAATCATATTAGTAACAACAACGATAATAATAATAACAATAGAAATAATAATAATACGAATACCAAAATAAGATTTGAGTTCAACAGATTCATTAAAGTCCAAATAGTAATAGCCTATTAGATTTGGGCTAAAATATAAATATTCGATCCATTGGAAATAGAAAATAAGATCAACATACACCATTATTCGAAATGAATAAAATTTTCGATTAGAAATCACTATAATAAAAAATCCGAAATGAATTTAGCACAAAATAAATTTTTAAATAATCAAGTTATAGAAAATACATGGAAAATATTTATTGGTTGGTTTTGGGGTTACAGTGGGTGGGCGTGGGTAAAGGGGGCGGCGTGGGGCGTGGGGAGAGGGGACAGCGAGCGACGTGGGGAAAAGGGATGACGTGAGGGTGCGGCGTGGTTTGTGCAACGGCTGGGGACGGTGTGCGGCCGCTGATAGGCGAGTGGCCCGGGTTGGGTTTGGATTTGGATTTTGAATGTGGGAGACGAAGAGATCGTGTTGGGGTTTTGGAGGGTTTTTTCTTTCTTTTATAAAAATGTGTAGATTGCACGTGTTAATTTAGATGGAATCTCAACTTTTGCTCTCCTTTATCTATTTCAAAATAGAGAAAGGGGTGAGGGGGTAGACCCATTAGTATAATATATAGTTATAATTCTTATTTTATTTTCTCCTATTCAAAACTACATAAATATTTTGGCGTGCAATGAAGTAATGCATAAAGTTATTCTTTCCTTGAATAGTATTGATATGGGTAAAAATTGGAGCAACACGACCTTAGCATGCATCTCAAAGCTTCCAAGGGTAGTATAATAATTTTACAACAAAAACAGGCCTACTAAAAGAACATGGGTCATTTTCAGGATCATTAACTTAACCCGAACAACAATTATGGCTTACTTACAGCCCCATAAGAAGGGGATTTTTAGTTTTTTACAACTGTTAGTCAAATACCTCCAAAACAGGGATTGGTTGCTAATTTTATCCATTCACTATGAGTATCTTCAACCGAATCTTAAAAGATACCTCTTCAAGTCCATCTTTATAACTTATTCATAGCCTATAAATATCTTCTCCCTTCATTCAGCAAAAGGTAATCAATATTTCTCCACTATAAAATCCAAATCTTTATTCTAGATTGTTGACTTGAGAGTCAGAGGGTATTACGCCGGAGCCACCTTTGATGTGAGACATTTTGCAACTCCCAGGATGTTTTCAGCCATCCAGATCCACATTCAAGAGATCCCAACTATCCAGATCCAGATCTAGACAATCTCAGCCATCCAGATAAAAATTTAGGCATTTCCAACCGTTCAGATTCATATTTTGATCGATGGTCCAGATCAGTGCTTTCTCCCTCATTAAAAGAACTCATAATTTGATTGCTCCTACATCAAAATTAGCAGTAGCATAATTGGTGTCGTCTATGGGAATGCTATAGAATTACCTCTTCAATCAGATCCATCCACCAAAAGCACTTTTAGCCATGCCTCCTGGAAGAAAGTCAAAGGAAGCTACCATCAGCCTGCCAAGTCAATCCTCTTCCTCCGCCATCACAGCGTCCTCCTAGCAGGGCTGTGATTGCGGGTTCCCAACACAACCATCCCGAACCACATCCGACAGAGAACCGGGGGTCGATCCACACTTCAACCCCCTCTTGAGTTCCTCTGAGTGGTCAGATCTCCGTTAGGTCATCGACACCTTACTCAGAGGGATGGGACTCCGCCAGTGCTTAGATGAAAGGCAAGCCAAAGATGGTGGTTCCCGCTCTGAATGCCATATGATCTAGAGGAGTCCTTCACCCCAGCAATAGAACTCCTGTCGGATGCCCTCGCTATGTGGACGAAGAAGCAAGACATGTCCCCGACTCCAGTCAACCTGTGAGCTCCCAAGAATAATAGAGAAGCGGAGGTGCCCGTAACTAGGGCGGAGTTTTGAAACTTCATCGAGAAAGTCTTTAAGGCCCTCCAAGTAGCCCCGAATAGGAACCGCGAGGCGAGCGATCCGCACCCAGGACTGAGTAAGAAGAAGAATCCCGCACATCAACTCGATCCAAGGCGAGAAGGTGTGGTGCTTCGTCGCCTCTGAAAAATGTAGAAACTCAAATAAACCTAGTTCTCTTAAACTCAATTGCATCTATCGGCTCACTCAATTATTTTTAGAACCCAAAAATTATATTTTAGTAGTAATCGATTATTTAACTAATATTTATTACTGATTATTTTTGTAAAGCCCAAAACTTCATTCTATTATTATTGCTCTTTTATTAGTTTTAACCCAATTTTATAAACCCTATAATCCTAAACCCGTTAGCTCACATCCTTAATCTTCTATATATACTAATTAACCCTAAACCCTAATTTATTAATCTAATCCTCATTCTCTCATCAGCCGCCTCCCGACTCTGTACTTCTTCTTTTACTTCTTCTTCGTTCCTGAAGAACCCATCACCGTCCTCAATCTCTCCCCGTTGACTGCCGCTCCTCGACGCCCCTTCTCCGTAGGCACCTCGCCACCCCCTCATTTCCAGCAACCACCGTCGAAGCCGCTTCCTTCAGCAACCTAACATCGACCTCCATCCTAGACACTGCCACACAGTCGACCTTTACCAGCCCCTGTGCCTCCCCCGACCGCCATCATCCACCGCAATCGTGACTGTGATCCACCATCATAAGCCCCGCTCGCCTCCAGTCACCGAGCATCCCCCGATGCCTGCATCTCGAGCCCCTCGACAGCAGCACACCGCCGCCGCCCTCCTTCCATCACGACAACAACCTCGAGCGTCCTTGCATCACCCAAACAACACCATGCCGCTCCTTGGATGCACTCCATCCACCTTCACCTTCACCATCGCCCTTAGCCTCGTCGACCCACTGCTGATCTTCCCTGCCACTACCCCTTGACTGCCCCACTGCTCCCCTTGCTGCATCCCCAATCGCTGCAATCACCATGGCACTTCCGCAGTCATAGCCACCTAGCCGCACAACCCCTCATCACCGGCCAACACCTGCCTCTCCCCCTGCACCTTTGACCACCATCTCCACACCTGCGCACCTCCTGACCATCCCTCATTGCCATTGTTGTAACACCGACGCCCTCAGCATTGCCGCTATCCTTACGGTGCTTGCTGTTGGCCTCACTGTGTACCGCTATTCTTGTTGCTGTCTTGCCTCACCGCAGCGCTGCCCGTCTTGCTACACCCCGAAGCTTTGCCATTGCTGTCTCTTGTGTTGCCGATGTTCTCTTGAGATTGTTGCCGTTGTGCCGCTGTCTTTTGCTTTTGCTCCATCGTGTTGCAGTCGGGACTTTTGCTCTCATTATTCTTTCATATTTGGAATCTTCATCTATAAGGCAAGTTTTCTTTGAACTAGTTTCTTATTCTTCTCCAAGAATTCCTTTTGATCTTCGCAAGTAGTTCCGGTTTCAATTTTCGATCTTATTTTGCTTGATACCCTTCAAAGAGACTATTACAAATTCATCGAAAAAATTAGCATTAGTATCGGATCGGGTCGGGTCAGGTCCTTCACTATCCGAACCCAGACCCGGACCCGGTCCCTTAAGGGTCCAAAAATTGGACCCGGACCCGGACCCGTGAGGACCGGGTCCGGGTCCTATTAAAATATTCCTACCCGTTCGGGTAGGAGCGGAAGTGTGAGCGGTGATCGGAGGCAGCAAGTGGAGGATTTAGAATAGAGGAGAGAAGAAAAGAAAGCATGAGTTTTGAGTTTGGAAGAGGAAGATTTAGAATTTAGGAGGAAGGAGGGGCAGGATGAGGGTAGAATATTTATTTTTATGTTGATTTTTTGGAGTTTTTTTCACGGGTCCGGGTCCGGGCCGGGTCTCTTTTTAGCGGACCCGATCTCAAACCCGAAAGTACAACGGGTCCCATTTTAGGACCCGGACTCGGACCCAATAGGCCGGGTCGGTTTCGGTCCGATGCCGAGTCCGGGTCGGGTCCGGGTTTCGGGTATTTATACCAATGCTAGGCAAAACCAAGTAGTAGTTTTCTATTCATGTCATTCCCTTGATTCAAAACCAAGATTTTCTATACATCGTCATATGCATACACTACATGAATAAATAGATTAGAAACATGTTATATAGAAGAATGATAATTTGAGTGCTTTTCGAATGGATGAGATGTTCATGCTATGTTAATAATAATTTGTCCCGCTAACACTAGAATTCCACCCTTATGACTAAGTATAATTTCATGTTAAATATTGCTATAAAGTTATGCATGAGTATTTCATTAGTTGCTAACTAATAATTAATTAACTTGCTGGCCTGCTATTTATTCCATGTTATGTTAAGATTTTGACCCAGTTTCTGTTATAATTAAGTAGAACTTTGTAAACAACATTTTTATCTCTTTGAATCTATTTTCTAGAACTTTTTACAGATCTAAATTCTGATTTATAAACTGCAAGTTATTATATTTTTAGTACTGCTAGGTTTTCAATTTCCAGATTGCTGACTATAGGTTCACCAACATGATTTTCTAATTAAATAAAATGTTAAAAGTAGAATTAGAACTTTACATTAATTAGGTTGTTACTAGACATGATTAGGAGTCATATTATGATTTTTATAAGATTTTTATCAGATTTTTAAATGATTTTACAAAAAACTTTTATATATATGAATTTGACCATAACATGTTGCTTGAACATGAAACCAGTAAAGAATGAGATTTTACATCTAGCTACTTTAGTTATAATGTATCGTGTGAATATGCGTTGGAACCGGCAGTGAGTCTAGTTTCTAGAACCCCTGACAGAGCCTAATTTGCTTTTTTTAGCAATGGAAAAATAGATTTTTATACATCAACGTCTTACTGTCCAGAATGTGTGTTTTGTGTTTCTTTTTGTATATCCATATTTGATTTTGCATCTAGTAATAGAATTAATCATACCATGTATTTCATAGCCTTGACATCTCCTTGATATTGCTTCAACACCTTTATACCCATTGCATGTCCACATTTGAGTGTAATAAAATAATAATAAGCTGGGGTATTAAGAGTCGACTTGTTAGTGAACAATCGGAGACTGTACTCGGAGAAGGGTCCCTTATCGTTCGATTGATTATTGTTATTGATTGTGGATTATTAATTTTGGATTTGTCACATCCTGCTTCCCATTATACGAAAACACAGACATATAACTGAGGCCTAGTGAATGATATAAGTATACCAACTCATATCATCCATAAGTTGTACAGTGCTAGCAAGCTCAACAATACGATGATAATCACAGGAACAATATATATAAATCAACTGTAAAATCATTTAAAAATCTTATAAAAATTATAAATCGAACCCTAATCATGTCTAGTAATAACCTGGTAAATTTCAAGTCATTATTCTATCGTTAACACAATGCTTTAGTCAATAAATCAATGTAGTGTGCTTTAAATCAGTAATCTGGACATTAGAAAGCATACAATACTAAAAATGTGATAACTTACAGCCTACAACTTGGAACCTGGATCCGTAAGAAGTTCTAGAAACTAGATTCATAAGGCTACAACAATTATTTATAAAGTTATATTTTTTTAAACTATAACTAGGCCAAAATATTGCTGCGAGTTAGCCCAAGCAGCATGGTAGAAGCACACATATTGATATTTACAATTTTTTGATGGGCATCAAATCACAGAGGTTAAATGGGTTGATTCGATTCTGTAATGCTCTGATTTTTCAATTAATGAAAAATTATTTTATTTTGCACGTAGTGTGCACGTGCAATATTTTGATTGAATTAAATCTTATAATTATTTTCATTGTGATGGGTATAAATATTTAAATGTGTGCTTTCAAATTATTTTATACAAAAATCCTTCCTTTAAATGGATGAAAAGCCTTTTCTTTTAAAAAGCCCAAAATGTAATTCATTTATTTTATTATAATAATTATTTTGGCCCACAAACTAAAGCCCATGGATTAATCTATTTTTATACAACTTGACATGTAGAATACAATTTAAAAGACTATTTTATTTTATACAAAATTTAATGTACAATTTTTGGAGACCAAATGCTTGCACGTGCATTGCACATACACGTGCAAGTGCACTTTTCCTTAGGAGGCCGGGATCACTTCTTTTTGGAGGGAAACTCAAATTTTGGATGGGGATCATGGTGTGGTGGTTACTCATCATGGGTAGTTTGTGTAACTCCTCCTTAAATCTCCACCATTGGTTCCTAACTCCTACTTCAATCCTAGCCATCTATTTCCCTTGATTTTTAGTATAAATACCCCCTCCCATGGCTAGTATTTTTGTGCAAATAAACTCTTCCAAACCTATAGCTCTATTACTTTATCTAGTAGTTATTTTTGAGAGTTAAAAGATTGAGAGGGTGTGGGATTGTGCTTGCATTCTATCAAGAAGGAGAGGCCGGCTTTGGAAGTGCTCGGGTTGGCTTTGGAGTGCTCGGATCTTGCTAGTGTGCGTGTTCAAGGAGGAGCATTTCGTTGCAAGGACATTTGTCTAGGAGATTGCTAATTGTTCTTTCTTCAATAAGGTGGGTAAATTTTCCCTATTTCTAAAGTAGGAATGCATGCTAGTTTAATTAGAAAGAATGAAGCATGAAAATGATTAAGAAAAGCACACTTTAGTTGGGAAAAATGACTTCTTGAATGATTGAAATATGGATATACAAATTTATATGTGGTTCTATTATTTGAGTTGTATGTGAATTGATTAGAATCATGGAATGATTGATAAAAACACATTTACTACTATCAAGAATTACACACAAAAGTTAGTAGATTGATAATACCATTTCTTGTGTTAAATGGATCTTTTGTGTTAATATGGGCATGAATAATTTAAAATATGCGTTGTATGTTGGGTAAATGATTAAGGACAGAGAATTAAGGTGAAAATTTAATGATAAAGAGATTAGAATGCTAAATACGAAAAAATGTCGAAAAGAGAAGAAATGTAGTATTATTATGTATAATTTGAATTAGTGTATGAAAATATGTTTTAATTGTTACAAAAATTATTTTGCTCATACTGGTATGTAAATTATGTGAGGGAGAATTAATCTGCAGTTATACAGTAATTTTCATGAAAGCAAAATGAAATGAGGACTAGTTGAACATCGAGACATTTTAACAACAGAGGAAATTGGTTCAAAAAGAGTTTAAATTGTACTATGACAACCTGAGCACGTAGCTCAAGTGGTCAGAGAGCGCGGTTGGGTTCCCTGTGGTGACCGGTTCGAATCCCGTGGGCAACATTGTTTTGTTTGTTTTTTTTTAAACAAATTTAACAGCGGGCCGAGAGCATTTAATGCTCTCAGCCATGTTTATACCGCTGGCACAAACCGGCCTAGTGGTCTGTGCTCTGGGCTGTGTTCTCTGGGGTGCTGGGTTCGAATCTTGCCCTCGGCAAGATTGAAAAATTGATTTTTTTTGGGGTTTTTAATTGTCCAAAAATTATGAAAAAATATGGTCATTCTTCTAAAAATATATGGGACTTTATAAAAATGATTTGGAAATTATTTGCATGAAATAAAACATGATTTGAGAATAAAATGTGTAATTAGAACTATGGTTTTATAAGTGTATTTTTGGGAAAATTATACCTTGCAAAAAGAACTTGAAATGAAGGATTAAGAAGATTAATATAGTAATGATTGAAGTGATATTATGTGATGGATGTGATTTATTCCTAATTGAGAATAGTATGAAAAATATGAATTGTGAATATTCGTTAGTGATGTAAAGTATTTCTCATTTTGAGAATAATGTGACAACTATGAAATGTGAATTATTCTCGTTGAAGAATAGTGCGACAAATTATGATGTGTGAATATCCATCTTGATTGAATACTAGTGATGGGGGTTTTTAATGTGGAAAAATAACAATTCATGAGTTTCATGATGAATAATTAAATTTCATGTATAGTTATGGACTATTGAACAATTTAGAAATCATGATTGGAAAAGAGAAATGCTATTTGAGTATGATAACTCAACATAATGAATTTATGAATTGGAAATGCTCATTTTGGAAATTGTGAATGGAAAATTGAAACAAAAGAGTAGCTAAGTCTCCCCCGGCGTTGGAAATGAAATGAAATAAAATTTGAAAAGAAAGACCAAGGTTGGTCATGTTGAAATGAATGAATAAATCCGGTTAGTGGAGAGGCTAACTCTAGAGCTTTGATTTTTTGTTCATGATTCTAATAAAAACTAAGGATTAGCGCATAGTGAAGATGTGATGAAAGTGAGAGAAAAACACGAGTATGAGAACTAGGGTTTATGGTGCGGGTGTGTGAGCCACAGAATGCATGCTTGATGAGTCAAGACATGGCGTGGGCACAACTCAGAATGATCGGACTCTAGCCACGCTTGTGGGATGTTTGGTGACTGCAAGAGGATCGTGTGCCATGAAGTGAGGCTGAATTGCCACAGAATGCATGCTTGATGAGTCAAGACATGGCGTGGGATTCCCCTCCAGAATTTTCTGTACACGAGCTTGTACTCATAGATCATCTAGGATACTCACCATAGTTACAGTAGTAGATTAAGTCATGGCGAGGGATTGAACCCTACAAAGATGAAGAACGATTAAGAGGCTTGTCCTCGGACCTATGTAGTATGGGATGCTTAGAATCCGAACAAGTGCGCATTAGTGTCATGTAACATAAATAACTGCATTAAGGACTAAGTGCACAATCACGACACGACATCAATAGGGTAGTCCCTTTAGTTTGAAATGTGACAAGTTTGTGTTTGCTAAATATGGAAAATAAGTTATACTATTTCCGGCATAGAGAGGATGGCCGTGTATAATGATCGTCGGTTGAATAAACTGACGTACCCACAGTCTTATATGCAGGTAAATGGCTTGATAAAGATTAAAGAGGAACAAATGCTTAAAGATTACTTCATGTTGTTGTATATTTATTTTCATTGTTGTAAAATTTTACTTCCGCTGTGCAATGTAAAGTGTAATATTGATGTAAACTCTGATATAAAGTGAAAAGTTCAAATTTCCTTGTAAAATTGTACTAAAGGAAGTGTAAAGATCCTGTAGAACATCTCGAATTTAGTGTATTTGGGATTCGGGGCATTACAAATTCAATATATTGACTGATTTAATCATGGAAAGATTGCAAAGCATGAATAATACGATGGTTCAATCAATCAAAATTTATAAAGAATAATTTTCATGAACATGGACGGTGAGTTTTAAAACACAATAATCAAATATAAATACTAATTGCGGGAGGTCAAATAAAATGCTTGTACGGAACAATAACATTGTACAAGGTACTTGCTTTTTGATTATCACGATGGAGAAGGAAGAGCGGCAATAGCAACAATACAGCGAGAGCGAGCAGCAACAACAACAAGAGGCAGTGATAACATAGCGAACGATGACTCACGGCAAGCGGGACAGCAGCAATAACACGCTGCAAGAAAAGCAACAACAACCAAAAGAAAGAACGACAATGGCGATGAGGGATGGTTGGGAGGTGCTTGCAGCTAGGTGGCTGCGACTACGGTTGTAACACCCCAATTTTTTTTTCCCTCCAAATTCAATTCTTTCAATTTCTATATCACTTTAAATATAAACTAAGAAAGTTATAATTCAAGGAAAATTTTGGCAGAGTTTCCCCTATAAATTTTGCCACGAAACACAAATAGCTTATGGAATTCTGCTCAAAATTCCGTAGCTCACAATAGATGCAATAATTTTACGGGCTCCCCAGGCCAAAATGAGCAGAAACACACAGGCAATATAATATAATGCTCTGGGGGCCAAACTCATAACGGATTATCAAATATTCAATAAAAACCATAAATTCCTTTGAAAACATAAAGGATTTTTGTAAAAATTTAGAAAAACCTTTTTCTAAAAACCAACCACAGAACCCAATACTCCACAACGAGGTGGGTACGGGCTTTCTCACCTCATCATAGCACTATATACATATACCTTTACCATAATACAAAATAATACATCAGCTATTCACTCTTCTACTTATACTAAATTCATAAATAATCTAACATCTCGATAAAATAAAATTCCTAACTCTATCACTACCTCGCCATGCTGCTACCAACCTACAAGAGAGTTAGGGTTGTCCACTCTCAGGGAGGGACCCCCCTAACCCCCAGAAAACATCAGGGGTTAGCCATTTCTGGTCTGAGTAAAATTTAAAAAATCTAACAAATGAATTAAATTGTATAAAGAAAATAATTTAAACTTACAAATATCAAGTAAGAAGATACACCTTGAACCTCTGAACTTAAAAACATCATCAATACGATTTATATCAAAATACTCTTCAAATTAGCATCGAATTATAAAATTACCCATAATTTACACATTCTACTATACTTCACATCACCCTCATATTTATCCGTATTATATATTCGCACAAGACAAATTTCCATACAATCAATTCCTTTTTAATTTAAATTCCCTAACCCGAATATTCATTCCTTTTCAATTATCATCATATTAGCATTTTGCTATTTATATAAATATCACTTACATGATGCTATTACATCTTTCTTTAATAACCATTTATATGAATACAAACTCATAACACAACATACTTTCTGCATTAACCATTTTTGTAACCATTCTCCAAATACGGGTATTTATTTTATGGTAATACAACAAGTACCACTTCTTACATATATGCTTCTATTCTCACAATGCCACATTCATTCAAGTCTTATGATGCAATTATAACATCTTATTGCTTATTGCAATGCTTTCACATTTCATCACATCATTAACACATCACTAGTAGAATGCTTATACTCATTACATCGAAAACATGTTTTATAGCTCATTCCCATCTCATTATACCACCTTAGTAATTCTCATTCTTATAAGTAATATATCTTATTATTATCATTTTCACTTAATCCCCAAACACAATTTAGGGCCACAACATGTCACACCCCTTAGCCGATAGCTTTGGTAATAACCACTGCACCTCAAACACACAGTTTGGGTAATATCACATCACATCTCAAGCCGATAGCATGGTTATTAATTCACTTCAATCACTTATCATCTTTACTTTATTTAATTCTTCATTTACATTAATCATTACCACTATCATACCAACCCACCATGCGAATTATGCCAAGACAGGTAGTTCTCACAATTTCCACAGAAATAGCGGGCAGGTAGTTCCTTGACACAATTCCAAGGTGTAACAACTTATATCACACTGTATTTTACTTTAATGATCACATACATAATACAATTTCTTCGTACTATTCATAATAACACATGTCTCTTTTATTATTCTCAGTCTAAATTAACCACGTACTGCATTTATCACTTCTTTTCATACACTAACTCATAATTCGTTTTCCTTCACATTTACTTCATTCACAACTACTTTCTTTCTCATCCACAATTCACAATTCACTTTCTGTACTTTCACATTTTTATTAACACTTAGTTATTTTATTAGTTTGTCGACCAGTGAGCTACAGTATCCCAACATACTGAAAGCCGACATCCCAGTAAACACGCGGTCCGATGCTCTCCCAGAGTCTTACTCGTCCGAGGCTACGTCTTCCTCCTAGCCGAACTAGCGAGAGAAACCACTAACCCTTAGTCCCACTAGGGTACTTCCTCCCAGCCGAAGCCAGCGAGGCAAACACTCACCACTAGTCCCACTAGGGTGCTTCCTCGCGACAGCTGTCATCGAGGGAAAATCGGGCCTCAAGCCGATAGCTTGGGCGATAAAATCCACTTACCCCAAACATAGTTTGGGTCCACTATTCTCAAGCCGGTCCTTGGGCATTAGGAGGTCTAGTCCAAACCCCCAGAATTGCTGTAGGTACTGATCAACAAAACCATCTGTTATTAGCATTAATCATTTCATCTTTTCAACTTATTAAATCAACATAAAGCATCACAGCTTTTAATTAAACAATTGTCACATCCTTGACTTTAATCATGTGAATAATAACACATTTTATTAACACCTACCATCTTACCTTTTATCTTACCATTTGATGCATATCCGGCGTCCACGATATTAATTATCATCCCATTGTGTCACATATATACATACACCATGTCATTTAACATAGAAACCATCATGTCACAGTATTACACATCATAAATGCACCATATTATTTAATTTTCCATAACGTCACCCATTATGAATACTACGCTATTTACTACTTCATTAAATTACCTATAAACATACACCAAGTTATATCGTAAATAAAAGAATTATAAGATGTTAGTCTGTATCGTAAGCGTATCAAAATATATAAATCATCACAGAATAATATCATATTATTGCCCATTATTTCACTTCGAACATAATTAAAATGTAAACATGTACCCAATTATTAATTTCATCAACTATTGCATCACACGTCATAATCATCTATATATATATCAAAAATATACACCACACATGCGGGTTCCCAGAAAAAGGGGCCAAAATCACTTATTTCCTCTAATTAAATCTTATCATATCTAATTATAGCATACTAGCTCATACACCATGCTCCATGTAATGATAATTACCTATAAGGGCATATATGCCCCAAAACATGCACAAAACACGCACTGGATAAAAATATGCATGAACAATTTAATACATTTAGTTTTTATACTTCAACACATCACAATAACCCATAATATAGATTTTATATACTTAAAATAGTCACTTTCATCACATATCTCAAAAACCCATTTTGGATCCTTAAAAATTCGTATTTTCAATAAAAATCCACTTTTGACATAATTCCCATAAAACATATCAAAAGGCCACGAAATTTGGCCACAATATAAAATATTTATAAATACAACATACTCACCTGACGGATCGAGCAAACGATGTCCCACGTCCGCCCTGTAGCCTGTCGAAGTTCGACTTTTTCCACCTAAATAGGAAATTATAGGATCGATTGGCATGAAACTCAAAACTCGACCTACGGATCTCCAAATTCAAATCCGTCTTCACACACATGTCACAAATAACATAAATAGGCGAGCTACATCGACGGATTTCAAATTCGAACCCCAATACACGAACTTACCTATTGATCGGAGGCTTTCTAATAGGAAAATTTCTTATTTCCTAATTTCTTCAATTCCTTTATCCTAATTTCTCAAATTAGGGTTAACAACAATAATGAGACTCTTCTACACCTCCGAATTCATCAAATTCTCACCTCTATATCGCGCGGGCATTTCACCGAACACCCGGCGTGCACTTTTCCCTATAGTCTATTTTACTCAATTTAATTGAGCTTAAGCCTATAAAAATCATCCTAAATTTATATTAATCCTTGCATAATACTCTACACCCTTATATGCATTTTCTACAATTATTTGGATCGAGTTTTCTACTCGATTTCATAAACCCTATAGTTCGAGTTTATGCCAAAATCACTACTCCCCATTTTATTCTAATGGCTCACTACAATTTTTACCACCATACAAGAGATAATTCTTATATATATATATATATATCTCTCTATTTTACAAACCCAAAACACTAATTTACTAACAACTTGTAATTTCTCTAACAATCCACTAATTCCTCAAATCTTCCACTTCCAACATCTCTAAATCTCTCTACCATAATAATCCTACTCAATAAAACTAACCACACTAAATTTTATACGAATAAATAAAATAGGGTATACCTTTTCGAAATCATTTCGAAAATCCGATACTTCCACGATGTAGAAAACCCTTCAATTAGCCTGCCCGTTAAATTAATTTGGATTTGACGGAGATCGGGAACGGAAAAGAAAAAAAAGGGAGAAGGAAGGAGGAAAGGGGGGGGGGGGGGTTATAAAAATATTAATAATATTAATAATTAAATAAAGTCTATTTAGCAAATAAAACCCCAATACCCTAAAATATTTCAAATAAACACCAACTTTATACTTTAATAATACTAATAATACAAAATACCTTAAATCATCTCATAACACTCCTCCAAAATTATAAAATAAAGTAAATAATATTTTTTCACATAAAATCTCAACTCATGGCTTCAACATATCATCTACACCAATCCAATTAAAATATCCATACCAGTATCAATAAGTTATCACTTAAAATAATTCTCACCCTTACAAAATATAAAAACGAATATTTTCGGTATTTTAAAATTCGAGGTGTTACAGCGGTGAAGCTTGGTGGTGGTTGTAGTGGCATCAAGTGGTCTAGGTTGGTCGCGGCAACAAGATGCATCAGCAATCAGGGTGGTCGATGCAGTGGTTTGCTGATGGCTTGGGTTCGACGGAGGTGTGGGGACAGCAAGAGGGAGAGACAGCAGTGGCGGCGGGTGTTGTTGACGAGTAGATGGAGCGGCAGCGTGTAGGGCTTGGGATGTCGAGAGCTTCGGGTGGAGGATGCTCGATGGGGATGAGGAAGGCTGGGTAACGATTGTTGTGGCACGAGTAGAAGCGGCGGGTGGCTGCAAGGGTGAATGAAGAAGGAGGGAGCAGTGGTTCGAGGTCGAGTGGCAATGGTGACGGTGGCGACTGCGAGGTGCTCGAGATGCAGCAGCGGGAGGTGCTTGGTGGTTGGAGGGTGGTGTAGTTGGGGGTGGCGCTTGGGGGAGACGCAGCAAGGGGGGATGGAGCTCAGCTAGTGGTAAGGAAACGGGGGACGGTCGGGTGGTCGTTGGCATGGTGTAGCAAGGAAGAAGAGCTTCGATGGTGGCTCGAGTGATGGTGCAATAGTCGATGGCAGCAGGGGTGTTGGTCATGGTGGTCGGTGGGTGCGGGGTGACTGCGACAATGGGGCGGCTGGGCGAGTAGGGGTCGCAGGGGGTTGCTGTGAGGGTTGGCGACACTCGTGGTGGTAGAGACGAGGCTGTCGAAGGTGGTGCAGCTCGAGTTTGGCGTGAAGGAAGAAGAAGAAGAAGAAGGTCAGGGAGAGAGGAGATGAGGTGTTATAGATGATTAGGGTGGAGATTTGGGGGGTTAATTATGGAGATTAATTAGGGGGTTAGGTTGAGATAATGATGAGGTTAGTGGGGAGTAATTAGTGGGCAGTTAAAGAGATTAAGGGGGTAGTGGAGAGATCTGGGGACATTTGTATGCTGATAGTTGAATTTGGGTAGGGTAGGACTAATGGGTTAACAGGTTTGGGTATACAATTATGGGCTTGGGTTTTAATAGTTAGGCTTACATGAATATGCGAAATAATAATAATATTGGGCTGGGTTTTGGGTTTATATTAAATTGGATTTGGGCTTAACTTATACATTAAACATTCAAATAATAAAATAGTATTATTATAGAATGGTTAGAAAACTTGGGCTTGGAGTAGATTTAAAAACATTTATTAAGTATAAAGAGTAACCATAAATTAAATAATCAAGTAGTAATGTTAATTAGATAATCAAATACAAAACAAATAATAATAGATTTGGTTTTAGGCTAAATTATATATAATCAACCAATTATGAATATAAAATAAACTTATAAATTAGAATAAGATTTGTATTAAAATATATAGTCATTTGAAAATAATTACAAATACAACTAATGATTATAAATGGACTTTAATAGGAGATCCAAAAACAAATTTAAAACAGAACGAATTTAAGAAAACAGAAAATCTTTATACAGAATTGAAACACAAAATTGACGCAGAAAAATACACATAGCCGGAAACGGGGGTTACAGGATTATCAATTGTTAATTATTGATTATTGTGCCGATACACGATCTGTAGAGTTCACCACTATAGTCTAAACGGTCACTGTTTGTATGCACCAAACCTGTGGTATGAGACACACTATTACGTGTATTAGATATGATAATAAAAGACTAATAGACTTAGATTGACACTTGCATTCTTGATCATGATTATTGTCATCGACCTTGAATTATTGATCGCAGTCATTGATTATTGCATCGTTAATTCTAGACCTTAGATTTTAGTATCATCCTTTGTTATTGATCTTGATTTTGATCTAGTTCATTATTTCTTGATATACCATGTTTTCTTACTTCTTTGCTTCTACTACTTGTTGTTCGTAACTTGATCTAACAGACAATTTTTTCCCCATTTCTAGTTGTTAAGTTTGCAGGTACAGGAGAAGATTTGACTAAAGGACTTGGTGAGCAAATCGTCTAGAGAATGGAGCTGAATCATTAGACTGGTATAATTATTTCGTTCATGTTATTTTCTTTTCCGCATTGTTACTTTTGTCGTACTTTGTATTTCGGGCTTTTGTGACCAGAGGTTTATTTCTTTTCTCCTAGATGTTGGATATTATTTTATGGATTTATTTCATGAATCTTTTGGTGTTTATTCATTGTTTATGTGGTTATTTATTCTTGTGTGGTTGTGATCTATTGCATAATATTGAGTTATTCTGTTACAGCTTATGAACGATGTACACATCATTTGTTGAGACTTTATTACGTGCTCGTATTCCCGTATTTTGGGAAGCGGGGCATGAAAACTATGTTAGCAAGGTACTCTACGATGCTGATGTCACGCCCTGCTTTCCGTTATACGAAAACACAGGCACGTAACTGAGGCCCAGCGAATGATATAAGTATGCCAACTCATCATCCATAAGCTGTACAATACCAGTCAACTCAACATTACAATAATAATCACATAAACGAGAATATAATACAATAACAAATATCTGAGATACAAGAACTTACCAAATATCTCGAGAATATGCAATGCAATAATAGCTCGATGAGTTCTTTAAGTACCCATCGTCTGTACATGTATAACATGACTCAAAGAAAGATGGATGGAGTACCCCTTAGATCAAGCTACGGGCCGCAAGTAGTACAAACAAAATATGAACAAGAGACAAGATATGTAGGAAAACAAAAGAACTGGGAATTCAAATACAGAACAAACATGATAACAAGAAACAGCATGTATAATAAGAAAGAAATAAGGACTAACAAGCAGGAAAACTAGAACTGGCGATGCAAAAGTAACATAACATGACCAAGGTAATGCAAGTAATAACAGGAACTGACCTTAAAATATAACTAATCAGGAACAAGAAAACATGCAACATGAAGCATATCATATAACCAGGAATCATGCAACTTGTAAACCGGAATCATGTAAACTTGTAAGCAGGTAACATGTAACTTATAAACATGAATCGTGTAATCTTGTAAACATGTATCATGTAATCTTGTAATTGAAATCATGTAATCTTGTAAACTTGTAACAGGTAACATGTAATCTTGTAACAGGTATCATGGAACTGGAATCATGAATCATGCATGTATTCAGTGTTAATCTCAAGTCTAGCAATCTTTTATAAATCCTAACTACTGCACGTAATCCTGCCTCTCATACCACAGGTCGGGTATATACAAGCATGTTAACGTTTAGACTCTAGTGGCAAATTATACATGGTCAAGTACTCATGTAATGGAGGTCAGAGGTGGCCCCCATCACCCATTACGTGTCACTTAGATCTATGTGGCACTTAGTTCCATATGACTTGTAATCTTGTGCTCATGTAATGGAGGCTAGAGGTGGCCCCCGTCAACCAAGATGCTGTACTTAGTTCTACGTGGCACTTAGTTCCATATAACTTGTAATCTTGTATCATCATCACGTGAAACACGACCCTCTGCCAAGTACTATCTACTATATATTCCACTACTAGGTCTTTTCCTTATTATCCCGGCTTGATAATTATTCTTTTTACCAAAATAGACATGAATGTGCAAAATTAGGGACAGGTAAACATGATAGGGACAGAAACCAGGTTCAGACTGGGGAGAAACATGTTCGGGTGCCATAAACAAACTTATAAATATTGAAACAACAAGAACTCCAATTCTGGACAGCAGGACGTTGCTGCACCAAAATTGGAATTCCCGCTGCTACAGAAAAGCAAATCTGGATCCGTAAGAAGTTCTAGAAACTAGACTCTCTATCGGTTCTAGCGCATATACATACAATATATAAAAAGTAACAGAAACTAGGTTCAAATTCTTATTCTTTACAGATTTTTTGTTCAGACAGAAACTTAGGGTACACTTCTTATATTCATAAAATAGTAAGAAGTTCATTTAAAAATTCTATAAAATTTATAATCAGGTTCTTAATAATGTTAAGTAACATATTGAAATTTATTAGGTCTTGGTTATACTTTTAGCATGATATTTAAATTAGTTAATCGGAAAAATATACTTCAAAATAGCAATCTGGAATTGAAAACGTCACAACACTAAGAATAGCATATCTAGAAATCTACACATCGGATTTCAGATCCGTAAAAAGTACTGGAAACTAGAAATAGGGGCTTGCATTTCATGTTCATAAACTTAATCATTATTCTAACATTAACAGGGTTTAATTCGTCATACCAAATCAGGGCAGCAGTGTTTTTCTTGGATTATAACATTAATAATAAACACGATGGATTCAAATTGATATACAATGTCAGTCAGAATTTAACAGGTATTCAATTCAGTATGCCATGATCTTTTACGAATACGGAATTAACAGAAACAAATCAAATGGATAGGGATCAAGATCACCAACATATAAGGCATGAGAAATGGATCACAACGATAAATCTACTTATGGTATTTCAAAGAATGCTTGTACGGAGAAATGAAAAGATTCGTACAAGGATACTTGCCTTATGGATGACAAATTCGAATATACAGGAATAACGGGACGAGAGTCCCGACGGCCACACGTGCAACACAGAAAAGCACGTGCAAATAGCAAGAACAACAGCAACAACAAGGAACAACGGCAAGATCGACGGCGACAACAGCGAAAGCCGCAACAACAGCAAAAAGTGGCAGCATCAATGGTGGGGAGCGGCTTCGGCTTCGGCTTCAGTGCTGTGATGGAAAGCAACGACAAGGGAGGAGGAGCAGCGAGGGGCTTGGTGGTCGACGGAGCAATGGAGGACAGCAGCAGTGGAGCTCTGTTTTGGAAGGAAACAGTGGAAGGAGGGGAAGGTGATGGGTTCGATAGTGGTATGGTGTTCAACGAAGAGGATGATGGCGATGAGCAGGGGACTTTGGCATTGGTGGTCGGGGGAAGATGAGGCAAGGTGCTTCGGGTTTGCTGCAGGCGGCGGGAGGCAGCAATGGTAGGAGTCGAGGCATTGGCAGATGGCTGGTGGCAATGAGTGATGGTGGTTTCGCTCGGGGATAGTGGAGCAATGGCGATGCTCGATGGCAATGGAGGAAGGCACTGCGGTTGTGACTGTGATGGGGAGAAGACAGGTTCTTCGGAGTGGGGCAATGGCAATGGAAATGATAGGAAAACAGCGGTAGGCGGGTCGAGGATGGTGGAGAGTTGAGGTGGTTGCTGCGAGGTCGATGGCAATGGCGGAAGCATCGACGAGGGCTAGTGGTAAGTCGAGGTAGGAAGAGGGCAAGCGATGGGGGAAGGTGACGATAGTGATGGAGGAAGGAGAGCTTCGGTGGGTTCTCAGGGTGGCAGAGGTCGAGCGGGGAGAAATTCAACGGGTGATGGCGAGGAGCAGTTTTCGCCGGTGGAGATGGCGCTCAAGTGGTGACCGGGGTGAGGAGATTGATGGCAGGGAGGAGGATGCGAGGAGACAGAGCTCTGTTGGGTTTCGAGAGAGAGAACAGGAAAGAAGAAGAGTGAGGAGAGAGAGAATGACTGAGTCGGGGGGGTTTATTTAATAATAATATGATATAATAATGGGGTGAATACGTGGGGGGTAGTTAGGAGAGAGTAGGGGATGTGAGAGAGATTTGAGGGTTGATCTGATCAACAAGAAGATTAGGGGTAGAATTGGTTAGTGGGTTGTGTTGGACTAACGGGTTTGGGTACACAAAAGCAGGCTTGGGTTTGGGCTTACAATAATAACAAAAGAAAACAATATCGTTGGGCTGGGGTTGGGCTTAACAAATGAAAAAAATAAATTCAACGATATTGGTTGGGCTTGGCAAATGAAAAATCAAATAATCAAATCATAGGATGGCTAGGATTGGCTGTTTACAAACAAATCAAATAATTTTATCGAATGAATTAGGATTTGGATTCAAACAAAATTATCAAATATCGAGAGAATGCAAATGGGTTTAAGAGAACAGGAGAATTTATATGTACGTGTTTAAGTTCAATCAAATAGGAGATGTACAAGAAAATGAAAGAAGGAATTTACAAGGAATTTGAAATACAAGAGTACAGAGCAAGAAGGAATAAAATAATTTATAGACAACAAAATACCAGAATATAGAAGATTTTCTTATAAATGAAAACGAGGGTTACAGCTAAACTTTATTATTACAAAATGGAGAAAATGTCCAACACTCTCATAACCGCCGCTCGGAAGCTCTGCCCTTACTTCTTGGTGCAAACGGTCTAAGTCCTCACCGACCAACCACTCAAGTAAGTACTTCAAAAGTCAAACAACTCTGGGAAACTCATGAAGCGGTCCATCGAAATAAGCCAACACGACAACAACTACCAGCCAATGACGGTAATCAAGGCCCAAGCCATGGCTGAATTCATTGTCGAAAGCACTATCCTATTTCTAGATGCTCCCGAGAAAAGCAAAGATCTTCAAGTACATAGATTTATTTTTCATTAAAAACTTTGTTTTTCTTTCATAAATTCTTATACTACTCTCCGTATACAAACAATGGGTTTGGTGTGAGTTTGGTACTCAGCTCCTCTTCCGAGCTATACTAACAACACATTAACTTGAAACAATGAATTCGGGGCTCAGCTCCTCTCTTGAGCTACACCAACAACTCATCAACTAAAAACAATGAGTTCGCTGACCAGCTCCTTTCCCGAGCTACATGAACAACCCATTAACTCCAAAACAATGATTTTGGAGCTCAGTTCCTCTCCCGAGCTAAACCAACAACTCTTTAACTGAAAACCCTAAGTTCGGTGCTCAGCTCCTATCCTGAGCTACCAACAGTTCGGTGCCTAGCTCCTCTCCCGAGCTACAACAACAGGTAATTAACTCCAAAATAATTAGTTTGATGCTCAACTTTTCTCCCGAATTACACTAACAACTCATTAACTCGAAACAATGAGTTCGGTGCTCAGCTCCTCTCCCGAGCTACACCAACAACTCATTCACTCAAAATAATGATTCCAGAGCTAAGCTTATCTTCTGAGCTACCCCAACAACTCACTTACTCAACACAACAGATCACAATACAAGAAAGCAAGAAACAAGACAAAAATACACTACAGATCTTTATTTCATATTAACATTCTAGTAGAAAATTTATTACAAATCAAAATTATAATAAGTGTGTGACAACTAAGTACGTCGGATTGGTTCACAAGTTTCTGCACTCGGATCACTTATGCCTATGGGAAAGATGGATATTTCGGTTAAGCAATATGGCACACCTTCGATGCCTCCTCACTATAGAAGCCACTCCTCGGCCACCCATGCTGACTAAAAGAGGCTCCCAACCCCGTGGATTGAGTATGAATCCAATGATTGAGAGTGGGCAACGTCCCCTCAGTAGAAGACGTGCTGGACAACCCAACCACTCTACTTTGGGTATCCCCGGGTGTCACGCCCTGCTTCCTGTTATATGAAAATACAGGTGCGTAACTGAGGCCTAGCAAATGATATAAGTATGCAAACTCATATCATCCATAAGCTGTACAATGCTATTAAGCTCAACAACACAATAATAATCACATGAACAAGAGAATAATGCAATAACCAATATCTGAGATACAAGAACTTACAGAATAGCCAGAGAATGTGCAATACGATAACAGTACGTCAAGATCCTCAGTGACGCATCATCAGTACCTGTATAAACAGTAACTTAAAAGAAATATGGAGAGTATTCGTTAGAGCAAGCTTCGGGCGACAAGTAGTAGCAAGCAGCGAAAGAAATAAAATTCTATATAATAATAACAAGAAATCAAAACGATATCAAGTCAATAAATGACAGGTGATAACAAAATCAAAAGTCAATAATCAATAAATAATATACGATAAACAATAGTCAACAATAAAATAAATATTCGATAATCAATGACCGATAAACAATAGTCAATGAACACTAGTCAATGGGCCACTAGTCGGTAAACAATAAATAATAATCAATAATCGATGACCAATAATCAATAACAATAAATCAATAATCGATGTTCAGTGTCAATCTTTAGGTCTATCAATCCTTTATTAGCCTATCTAATGCACTCAATCCAGAGTCCCACACCACCGGTTCGGGTGCATACAATCAAGTGAATGTTTAGACTATAGTGGTGAATTCTACATGTCATGTAACTTAGTCGGTAAACTTGGTCGGTAACTTGGTCGGTAAACTTGGTCGGTAAACATGTAACACGGGAAACACGGGCTCCCTTCCGAGTACAATCTCCTATATTGTTCCCTACTAGGTCCTACCCTTATTCCCGTGCTTGTTATTCTTTTATGTAGTCGATGGAACGGTGTCAAGGAACAGTAACAATGAGGAATCAATGGTTGTGCAATGATCGGTATGTAATGCAATTCTTAGATGCAAAGTTACCACATTCATCATTAAAAAGTACGAGAACACAATTCTGCACAGCAGTACCTTGCCATACAAAAACTAACTTTCTCGCTGCTACATGAAAGCAAATCAGAATCCGTCAAAGATTCTAGAAACTAGACTCTTTATCGGTTCCGACACATATTCACATGATACATTTCGATTACAGTAACTATGGTCTATCAATTCATTACGGGTTTCGTGCACAATCTTGGTTCTGTAAGTTATAACATTCCAGTACTAAAACAGTGATAACTTCCAATCTGTGAATTGGATTGAGAATCTGTAAGATGTTCTGGATTCAGGACTCATTGTGCTACAATTTCTATGTGTAAGGTTTTAAGTTTCGATGTCAGGAACTGGGTCGAAACCTCAGTACAAACTCGGGCAATGGACAGAGCAGCATATTTGAATGTTCAATAATACAATAAATTTAGGGTTCAAGTTTTATACCGATAACAATGACACGATAAGAATATAATGAATCAAAAACATGATACGGTAAAGGAAATAATGAATCAATAATGAATTAATAATGAAATTCAATTAGATATGATATTCAATTCAATTCAATTACTACTTGTCGGAGTTCAATGAATGTTTCCTTGAACTAGAACAATAAAAATGAGTTCAAGAGACGCTTACCTGTTTGGCTATTATTCAGAATGTGATAGAATAACAGGACGAGAGTCCCGACGGCAACACACGGCGGCAACACGTGCAATCTACGTACACCGCAAACACATGCACACGACGGGGAAACAACACGTGCAACCAACGCACACGAGAGACAACAATAGCAAGAACACAACGATAACAGTAAGGGACACAACAACAATAGCAAGGGACATGGCAACAACAAGCAACAACAGCAAGAGACACGACAACAACAACAAAGGCGTGGCAACAACAACAAAGGCGGCAGTGGGCACAGCAAGGGGCGACCGTGACTTCGGTGATGGCAGAGCGAAGGCAGCAAGGGGAGTCAGGGGGGGGGGAGGGGAAGCTCGACTATCGCTTGGAGGAGGAATCGGGGTGCAGCCGATGGCAGTGGAAGTCTGCAATCGAGGGAGATGAGGGAGGCGATGAAGTTCAGTGCTGCGGTGGCAAGGTCGAGGGCAAGGCTCGGGATGCAGGGAGAGGTGGAAGAGAGATGCGATGGGTTGGAGGTGATCGCAGGTGAGGCAGGGTGTTGGTTGGTGGGATGTAACAAGGGAGAGCAGCGGCAGGATGGCATCGACGGCTGCAGTGGTCGAGGGCATTGGTAGTCTGGACATGGTGAAGACCTGGATGATGGTGCAAGGAATTGCAGTTGGCACGAGGTGGTGGAGCGAAGGGGATGACTTCGGCTGTGGATGGGTGCAGTGAAGGCGACGGGGGTGCTTCAAGGTGGTGCAGCGATGGTGAGGCAGGGGGTTGCCGTCAAGGCTTGAGCGGTCGCAAGGAGGCGACTGTCGCGCGGTGGTGGACAGCGGTGGTCGCGCAACACAAGGAGGCTGGCGAGGTGGTGGAAAGAGAGACGGAGAGCAGAAGCCTACAGTTGGCAGTGTCGGGGGGTTTGGACGGTGCAGTCGAGAGGGGGGTAGCGGCGGTCGACGCAGCAGAGACTGGAGGTGCTGTGGGTGGTTAATGGATGATCGAAGTCACAGTCGGAGGGAGGAGGCATGGGGGTGCTCTGCTTCGAAAAGAGAGAGAGAGAGAGGGGGGGGGAAGAAGGGGTTGGGGGGATTTATTAAATAATAAGGTATATTAATAATATTATAATGAGGGTGATTAATTTGTAATTGATTAAGAATTAGTGGGGTAGGTTATGGATTGTAATTAAGAGGGGAGTTATGCAGTTATAGGAAGTGAAAACGGTTGGAAATTTGTTCGGTTGGAGTGGGCTTGTGGATGTGGGCTACGCAAGAAAATAAGATAAAATAATTGAGTTGAGCTTCACCAGAAGAAATAATTTGTAGACTTGTAATTAAATATATTGGGCTAGAAAAGAATGAAAATTTTTAGAATGATTTTAATATGGGCTTACGAATTATAGGGTGAATTGGGCTTGATAAAATTATACTAATTATCAATGTTTGTAATAGGGTTTAAAGAACAATGAGAAATTAAAATACAATAATACGAAGAAAATAAAATACAAATCCGTATAATCGAAATCAGGGGTTACACCGGGAGTCCTTAATGATGCTAGAGCCCCCGAGGCCAGGTCATGGAACCTTAGATCGTCACCACTACAAAGGCGAGATGTGCTTTGAGTTCGTTCTAAGCTGCATCTCCAAACTGTAAATCTTCAAATCCATCTCGATAAGGTTGTCCTTGAGGCTAGAGTCCCCTACTTGGAACTTCCCCAGCCCACACGGGTGCGAGATGAGTAGCCAAGATGAGTCCCCCTTAAGCGGTTGATCTCCAAGTTCTTCTCGAGTAGCAAGTCCTTTAGGCGGTCGTTGTCGATCTGCTCCATGCTCAACTTGTTAAAAAGGCGAGCGATCATAGCGTTCCGAGGAACCCCTTATGTGTATTAACCATTTTTCAATAAAAAAGAAAGGGTGGAGTTATTACAACACTAGCAAATGCAAAAATACTTAGCTTCGACTGTTAAGAAACCCAATATATGCAACCAAACACATCCAAGATTCATGCTAAAAAAGAAAGAGTTGGAAACTAAAAAGATTTTCACTAAATTGGAATGAAGATGCAAAAGTGGTGGCCAGTCTGCTAATTTGGCCAGTTACAAATCAAAGAAAAAGAGAAAGAAGATTGAGGGAAAAGGTCAATGGACCACCTCGGTCGTCAGAGCCAAAGGAGTGGAAGTCTCGGTTACTCATTCCCCCTTCGCTCTTGCATCCTTTTCCAATGCTTCCTCCTCTTTGCCTATGGGCTCCTTTGGGGCCTTCTCCTCGCCCTCCTTATTGCCCTCTCCTCGGACTCCTCCTCAATTGGCTCCTCCCCACATAGAAGGTCACGACAGTACCCTTCTCGATGAAGTTGGGGATGCGCTTGACCACATACCTTATGGCCTTGGTGTACGCCTTCTCCATATTCTTTAGGAGATGGGCCTTTGCCTAGGCCAATACCTTAGACACTGCAGCCTCCCTCTCTCTTTGCCGCCTACTTTCTCTTGTTCGCCACCTCCTCTTTTTTGCCGCCCGACTCTTCACTGCCTCGAGCTCCTTGGTTATCTTCTTCCTCTCCTTGTCGGCTGGAGTAACCTCATTTCTCTAGGCCTTCTCCACAGCCTTGATCTGCTCATCCAAGTTTCCAGAGTGGAAGATAATCTGCAATGAGGAAGACTCAAGAATTAGAAATATAGAAAAGGATATAAAAACCACACTAAAAGTAGAAGAACTTGTTGATACGCACGCGTGAATGATCTTGAGGTGAGAGGAGTCATTCATCTCATCAGCTAAAGTCGTCTGATCCCACAAAGGGGGGATATTTTTGGACATCTCGAGGTAGTTCACTGATTCACCTAGGATAATGTCACACAGCTTGACTCCCCAATCCAGTACTTAGACTTTCTTCTCCTCTTCGGAGAAGACTGTGTCGGCATTGGTGATTAATGGTGTGTGCTCACCGACAAGGAATGCACCCAAGGAAGATCTGTAACGCCCCGAATTCCAAAATACACTGAATTCAAGATTCCACAGGGTCTTTACACTTCATTTAGTACAATTTTACAAGAAAATTAAAACTTTTCACTTTATATCAGAGTTTATATGAAACTTTACACTTTACATTGCACAGCGGAAGTAAATTTACAACATTTAAGTAAAGTACAACAACATTGAATAATCTTTAAGCATCTGTTCCTCTTTAATCTTTATCATGTCATTTATCCTGCATACAAAACTGTGGGTACGTCAGTTTATTTAACCGACGAACATTATACACGGCCATCCTCTCTATGCCGAAAATAGTATAACTCATTTTCCATATTTAACAAACACAAACTTGTCACATATCAAACTAAAGGGACTACCCTATTGATGTCGTGTTGTGATTGTGCACTTAGTCCTTAATGCAGTTATTTATATTACATGACACTAATGCACACTTTTTCGGATTCTATGCATCCCGTACTACATAGGTCCGAGGGCAAGCCTCTTAATCGTTCTTCATCTTTGTAGGGTTCAATCCCTCGTCATGTCTTAATCTACTACTGTAACTATGGTGAGTATTCTAGATGATCTATGAGTACAAGCTCGTGTACAGAAAACCTGGAAGGGAATCCCACGCCATGTCTTGACTCATCAAGCATGCATTCTGTGGCAATTCAGCCTCCTTTATGGCACACGATCCTCTTGCAGTCACCAAACACCCCACAAGCGTGGCTAATGTCCGATCATTACTGAGTAGTGCCCACGCCATGTCTTGACTCATCAAACATGCATTATGTGGCTCACACCCGCACCGTAAACTCTAGTTTTCATACTCGTATTTTTCTCTCACTTTCATCACATCTTCAGTATGTATTAATCCTTTGTTTTTATTAGAATCATGAATAAAATCAAAGCTCTAGAGTTAGCCTCTCCACTAAACCGGACTTATTCATTCATTCAAACAAGACCAACCATGGTCCTTCATTTCAAATTTCATTTCATTTCTTTCCAAATGCCGGGGGAGACTTAGCTACTCTTTTGTTTCAATTCCAATTCACAATTTCCAAAATTGACCGTTTCCAGCTCATAAGTTCATCTCCTTAATCATAACAGATTTTCTTTTTCAATAGCATGATTTCTAATTTATTCATGAGTCCCTAGCCATACATGGAATTCAATTATTCCTTATATATTTCATCAAATATCAATTTCATATTAAAATCACATCACTAAATGAATATTCATATTTCATAATTTTCACACTATTCTCCAATGAGAATAATTCACATCACATCACTATACATAATTTCTATCTTTCTTACACTTCTTTTCTAACATTTTATTTCAAGTCCTTTTTGCAAAGTGCAACTTTCATAACATACAAG
Source organism: Hemerocallis citrina (assembly GCA_017893485.1). Lineage (NCBI taxonomy): Eukaryota > Viridiplantae > Streptophyta > Magnoliopsida > Asparagales > Asphodelaceae > Hemerocallis > Hemerocallis citrina. The sequence goes on from CM030363.1 coordinate 59,848,023, forward strand.
TGTAGAACCATAGTTCTAAATTATACATTTATTCTCAAAACATACTCCATTTCATGTAAATAATTCCCAAATTATTTTTCATAAATGCCACATATTTTAGGGATAATAGTCATATTTTTTTCTTAATTTTTTTAATCATTAAAAATCCAAAAAAAATATTTTTTTCCCACAGCACAAACACAGCCAAGACCAGGGATCGAACCAGCGACCACAGGGAAACCAGCCGAAGGCACAGGCCACTAGGCGGAACGCGCTGGGCGTCAAAAGGAGGGCAGAGAGCATTAAATGCTCTCGGCAGCAGTTCATATTTATTTTTTAAAAAATGTAACAAAGTATGCGGTGCTCACATGATTCGAACCCTCAACCTCTGAGAAGCCGCCGACACTGTAGCAAACAAGAGCATCCCGACCACTCGAGCTACAGGCTCGGGTTGTCATAGATACAACTCGAAATCTACTTAAGTCGATTCTCTCTGTTTATTAAAACATTTCGATGTTCAACAAGTTCTCATTTCATTTTACTCTTTCTAAACTTACTGTAAAAATTCTAGATTAATTATAATCATCATAAATTATACTCCAGTATATTAAAATAATTTTTTTCAATAATTAAACATATATCTACCAAACAATTTGGTTGAAATTTATATACTACTACTAACACATTTCTTTTTTGACATTCTTATCAAGTTTAACACCACTAATCTCTTTATTAGCAATCTTCATTATCAATTCTCTGTTTTTAATCATTTCACAAACCCCCAAATTATATTTTTAAGTCATTCATACACATTATCACAATAGTCTATTTAAGCACGTAAAGTGACATTTTCAATCTACTAACTCTTGCATATAATTTTTAATGTTAATAATGAAGTTTTCTTCAAACAATCTATGGCTATAATCAATTCGCACACAACTTAAATTTTTATAATAGAACCACACACAATTGCATATCCACATTTCAATCAATCAATAGGTCATTTTTCCAATTAAATGTGTACTCTTAATAATCTTTTTCATGCATCATTCTTTCAATTCAAATCTAGCATGCTTCCTTATTAGAAATATAGAAAATTTACCCACCTTAATTGGAGAGACTACACTTAGCAACACCTCCTAAACCAATGTCCTTGCAAACGAACGATCCTCCTCCTTGATGCGCGTACCCGAGCCTTCCACCAAGCCAAAACCGAGAGCTCCTCTTTGATGCTGGCCACCTTGGATGCAAGCACAAACTCCTCACACACACTCTCAATTTTTAACTCACTTACTAAACTACTAAATAATGTATTTTAAACTATAGGTTTGGAGGAAAAATTAGCACAAGAATACTAGGCAGGGGGGGGGGGGGGTATTTATACTAAAAGTTTAGGAAAATGGAAGGCTAAGATAAACTTAGGAGTTAGGATTAGAAGGCTAGGATTCAGGGAGGAGTTACAATAACCAACCATGATCAAGTAACCACCACCCATGACTCCACTCAAAAATTTCATTTTCCCTCCTAAAGGATCACAACCGGCCTATACACATGCATGTGCACGTGTACGTGCAATGCACGTGCATGCAACTTGGCACCAAAAATTGTACATTATATTTTACAAAAAAAATCTTTAAAATGTATTCTACATTACAAGTTGTTATTTAAAATAGTTCATGGGCTTTAGTTTATGGGCCAAAAAAAATATATAACAAATAAATTAGATTTGTGCTTTTCAAAAGAAAGGCTTTTTGTCTATTTGAAAAAGGGCTTTATATAGAAATAATTAAAGAGCACAAATTTAAAAATCTATACTCATCATAATGAAAATAATTATAAGATTTAATTCTACCAAAAAATATTGCACGTGCACACTACGTGCAAAATAAATAATTTTCATTAAATGAAAAATCGGGGCATTACAACACTCCCTCCTTAGAATAGTTCCGTCCCCGGAACTACAGTCAAGAGTGAGAAACAAAACACAAACACTCATAACAAGCACAAGAAAGAATATAAAGATACAAATCAAGCAAAAAGCTCAGGATAATCCTTCAACATCCTCTCCTCAGACTCCCAAGTAGCCTCTTCAACCAAATGATTTCTCCAGACTACCTTGACCATCGGTATCGTCTTATTCCTCAAGACTTTCTCTCGACGATCAACAATCTTGATAGGAGACTCGATGTAATTCAGATCCAACTGCAAACCTTCCGGCACCTCAGGAAAATGATGACTCGGATCTGGAATATAACCTCTCAGCATCGACACATGAAAGACATTGTGCACCTGAGATAACTCTTTCGGTAACTCAAGCCGGTAAGCAGTTTTCCCGATCCTTTTCAATATCTTGTACGAGCCTATAAACCTCGGGGCTAACTTCTCGCCTTTGCCAAATCGAACCACACCTTTACTGGACGATACTTTCAGAAAGACGAAGTCACCGACCTCAAATTCAAGGTCCCTTTTCCGGTTGTCTGCATAGCTTTTCTACCTGCTCTGAGCTTCTACCAACCTTTTCCTGATCAGAACAATCTTCTCAGAGGTTTGCTATACAAGCTCAGGACCAAACAACTGACGCTCCCTAACTTCAAACCAACAAACAGGTGTTCTGCACTTCCTGCCATACAAAGCTTCGTACGGTGCCATCCCGATGCTAGTCTGAAAACTGTTGTTGTAGGCAAACTCTACCAAAGGCAAATGCCTTTCCCAACTGCCTCCAAAGTCTAGTACACAACACCGAAGCATATCCTCAAGAATACGGTTGACTCTTTCGGTCTGCCCATCGGTTTGCTAATGAAAAGCAGTGCTGAAATCCGTCTTGGTACCCAAAGCTGTCTGAAGACTCCTCCAGAAATACAAAGTAAACCGCACATCTCGATCAGACACAATAGTTGACGGAACACCATAGAGCCGGACGATCTCGCCAACATACAACTCAGCTAACTTGTCCATTGAAGCAGTGAGTTTCATCGCTAAAAAGTGAGCGGACTTGGTTAGTCGATCGACTATAACCCAAATCACATCATTGCCTTTAGAACTCTTGGGCAATTCCGTAATGAAATCCATACTGATGTTATCCCACTTCCATTCCGGAATAGGTAATGGCTGTAATAGACCTCCGGGTCTATAATTTTTGGCTTTGACTTGCTGACAAACCTCACACTTCGCCACAAATTCAGCCACATCCCGCTTCAAACCTGACCACCAGAAATGCTGTTTGATGTCTCTGTACATCTTAGTACTCCTAGGATGTACCGACAAAAGAGTAGCATGTGCCTCCTGAAGAATACTCTCTTTCAGGTCTGCCTGATTTGGAACACACAGCCTCTCTCCAAACCACAGCACTCCATCCTTGATTTGAAATCCGGACAACCTGCCAGCACCAACCTACTCCTTCATCTCCAAGATATCTGCATCAACCTCCTGACTTGCAATGATCCTTTCATTCAGTGTAGGCTGAAGCCTCAACTGAGCTAAAGATGCTCCCAATCCTTGCAAGACAACTTCAATACCTGCTCAATCCAATTCCTCAATCAGATGCTTCTGAGTTGTAATCAAACTGGATAAACTGCTCTTGTGACTATGTGCATCCGCAACAACATTAGCTTTCCCAGGATGATACTTGATCTAAGGTCGCATGTCCTCAAGCACTTCCAACCATCTCCGCTGCCTCAAATTCAAATCCTTTTGCTAATATATGTACTTCAAACTCTTGTGGTCCGTGTACATGTTCAATTTCGCACCGTACACGTAGTGTCTCCATTGCTTTAGGGCAAAGATAATCGCAGCCAACTCCAGATCATGAGTCGGGTAATTCTTCTCATGCGGTCGTAGTTGCCTAGACCCATAAGGGATTATTCTTCCTTCTTGCATTAAGACACAACCAAGCCTACGATGTGAAGCATCGCTGTAAACATCATACTCAACACCTGCTCTAGGCAAAGCCAAAATAGGTGCAGTAGTCAGCTTCTCTTTCAACTCCTAAAAGCTTGCCTCACATTGCTCAGTCCACTTGAAGTTCACATTCTTCTTGGTCGAACCAGTAAGCGGCACGACTATCTGAGCATAACCTTGAATGAATTTCCTGTAGTATCCAGTCATTCCAAGAAAACTTCTGACTTCCTTCACTGTAGTAGGCCTAGCCCAATCTCTCACTGCCTCTATCTTCTGAGGATCAGTTGCCACTCCCTCCTTAGAAAGGATGTGACCTAGGAATGCCACTTCAGATTTTCAGAAATCACACTTGGATAGCTTGGCATACAACTCCTGCTCTTCCAGCTTCTTCAAAACTGCTGCCAGATGCTCGGTGTGCTCCTCTTCTAACTTGGAGTACACGAGGATATCGTCGATAAACACCACGACGAAAGAATCAATGAACGGCCTCAGAACTCTATTCATCAAATCCATGAAGATTGCGGGTGCATTCGTCACTCCAAATGGCATAACTAAGAATTCGTAATGCCCATGTCGAGTTCTAAATGCAGTTTTGTGCACATCTTCAGCTTTCACTCGAACTTGGTGATATCCTGATCGAAGATCTATTTTGGAGCAAACAGCTACTCCTTGTAGACGATCGAACAAGTCATTAATTCGGGAAATAGGATACTTATTCTGAACAGTGACTTTATTCAGCTCTCGGTAATCGATACACATTCTCATCGATCCGTCCTTCTTCTTTACCAAAAGCACTGGTGCTCTCCAAGGTGACGCACTAGGTTGAATAAAGCCTTTCTCCAACAGTTCCCCAATCTGCCATTTCACCTTATCCTGTTCCACTGGAGCCATCCTATACGGTGCCTTAGAAATGGGTGCACTTCCTGGTTGAACAGTGATGTTGAACTCTATATCACGATGCAGGGGTAACCTAGGAAAATCATCCAAGAACACAGTCGCATAGTCCCGAACCACAGGAATCCTTTGCACTTCCACAGGAATCTCTTCCTTGCGGATAGTTGCCACCAGCCTAGAACATTTCTTCTTCCCTTGGAAAGTGACTTCAGGTCCACCTGGAGCCTTCACTGTTACCGTCTTGGTCTTGCACTCGATGCTTGCACTGTACACCGACATCCAATCAATGCCAATGATAACATCGACTCCCAAGATAGTCAGCTCGATTAGATCAATCCCAAAGATTCTGTCCCCAATCACAATCTCGCAATCCGCATAGTACCAATCAGTGGTTAAAGTTTTCCCTGATGGACTACTGCTAAGATCTTGCCACTTTAGCAAATTTAGGAGACACAAAAGTATGAGAGGATTCAGTATCGCACAACACAACAACTTTCATTCCATTTAAATAAAGTTCCCCTGTTACATAATACACACTCATTACGTAACGGTTCACTAAATAACGGGAAAAAGAGATAACATAAACCTCTAAACATCCGCCCTCGTACCAGTGATGACATGATCAACCTCATCAGCATCAGCTTCCGTCAAGGCAAATACTCGCCCTGGTTGGTACGATCTCTTCCCAGTCTGCTGCATTGGTACATTGCGATTACCATTCCGTGGCTTGGGGCATTGAGATTGGTAATGTCCCGTCTCACCACAGTTGAAGTAATTCACCGCAGGAGGTCTCACAACATTGTTTCCAGGTCCTCCAGCCACACTAATAGCGTTCGCGCCTGTCGGTTTGAAACTTTGTGCAGATGGTTGTCCCTTGAAACTCCCAGAATTGGCGGGCCTCTTTCCAGACTGCCAGTTGTTCCTCCGATTCTGAACAACATGAAACTGCTCCATGTCTACTTCAGTGGCTGCTGCTCTCTTGACCAACTTGTCAAATCTTCTGATACCAAGAGGTATCATCCGGGACCTCAAGCTCGGCCTCAATCCATGCTCGAACTTACGAGCCTTCTTAGCCTCATCCATCACTAATTCCGGAGCATACCTAGAGAGCTGAGTAAACTTGGTCTCGTACTCCCTAACTGACATGCCACATTGCTGTAGTGACAGAAACTCCATAGCCTTCTTCTCTTGGACGTCGGAGGGAAAGTAGTGACTGCGGAATTCTTCCAGAAATTCCTCCCAGCCGAGAACTATGCCTCCCATTGTCCTCTTCATTGACTGCCACCACACAGCCGCATCCTTCTCAAGTTGCAGAGTTACCAACTTCAGCTTACTGCCCTCAGAGGTCTCCAGCACTTCAAAGATCGTCTCTACCTGACGAATCCAGTTGTCAGCCGCATCAGGGTCTGACTTCCCTTTGAACATAGGTGGTTTCATCCGTTTGAACGATTCCACGAGTTTGATCGCTTCGGGCACCAGATTCGCAGGTACCCTTCCTTGGTTCTGATTCATGGCCACGGCGTTGAGCGTCTGATAGACCCTCGTAAGTTTCGTTTCCAGATCTTGACCTTCCCCGTTTCTAGCTCCTCTTCTAGCCATATTTTGATGCAAAAGATCCATTAAATTCGAAGTATAAGACATGAATTTTAAATCAACTTGCATCTCATTAAATTCCAAACTTTATACATTCGAATTGAAAATATTTCTTGACATCAGATTGAAAACAGTAGAAGCTACAACAGTCTAACTCCTACGGTTCCTCTTCGCTTCTCGAAGTTCTCCCCATAGTTCATCAACTTCTTTCTTCAGCACATCGGTCATATTCTTCCTCTTCTCGAGTTCCCATACACGATGACTGAGAACTGCAAAGTCATCCTTGTGCTTTGCCAATTGGGCCTCCAATAATCCGAATCTCTCTCACAGTGTTTCTACCTGCCTCTGAAGAGATATCACAAGACTATTTGGAACCGGTTCTTCTTCTTCGTCAGAAGAGTCATCAGATGAATCCGGAGGTGGGGTAATCTCTCGGGACTCAGACCATTCTTCTCCATCAGAATCTGCTTTCCCTGGGTAGTACTCTTTCTCAGAATCTGCTTGTCCAGGATGGTACTCTTTCTCGATGATATGCCAGTCGTCATCTCCAGCAGGGTCGAAGTGATCAGCCATCTTAGAAATAGGGAGGAAGAAGCATAAGTCATAGAGCAACACAAATGTAAGTCACTTACATTTAAATCTCTAGACTCAAACACACACTCTAATGTCCACTTCTAGGGTGTCGTTCCTTATAAATTTGTACAAGTGTGAAGCGTGGCTCTGATACCACTCTGTAACGCCCCGAATTCCAAAATACACTGAATTCGAGATTCCACAGGATCTTTACACTTCATTTAGTACAATTTTACAAGGAAATTAAAACTTTTCACGTTACATCAGAGTTTAAATGAAATTTTACACTTTACATTGCACAGCGGAAGTAAATTTACAACATTTAAGTAAAGTACAACAACATTGAATAATCTTTAAGCATCTGTTCCTCTTTAATCTTTATCATGTCATTTACCCTGCATACAAAACTGTGGGTACGTCAGTTTATTCAACCGACGAACATTATACACGGCCATCCTCTCTATGCCGAAATAGTATAACTCATTTTCCATATTTAACAAACACAAACTTGTCACATATCAAACTAAAGGGACTACCCTATTGATGTCGTGTTGTGATTGTGCACTTAGTCCTTAATGCAGTTATTTATATTACATGACACTAATGCACACTTGTTCGGATTCTATGCATCTGTACTACATAGGTCGGAGGGCAAGCCTCTTAATCGTTCTTCATCTTTGTAGGGTTCAATCCCTCGTCATGTCTTAATCTACTACTGTAACTACGGTGAGTATCCTAGATGATCTATGAGTATAAGCTCGTGTACAGAAAACCTGGAGGGGAATCCCACGCCATATCTTGACTCATCAAGCATGCATTCTGTGGCAATTCAGCCTCCTTCATGGCACACGATCCTCTTGCAATCACCAAATACCCCACAAGCGTGGCTAAAGTCCGATTATTACTGAGTAGTGCCCACGCCATGTCTTGACTCATCAAGCATGCATTCTGTGGCTCACACCAGCACCGTAAACTCTAGTTCTCATACTTTCATCACATCTCCACTATGTACTAATCCTTAGTTTTTATTAGAATCATGAACAAAATCAAAGCTCTAGAGTTAGCCTCTCCACTAAACCGGACTTATTCATTCATTCAAACAAGACCAACCTTGGTCCTTCATTTCAAATTTCATTTCATTTCTTTCCAAATGCCGGGGGAGACTTAGCTACTCTTTTGTTTCAATTCCAATACACAATTTCCAAAATTGAGCTTTTCCAGCTCATAAGTTCATCTCCTTAATCATAACAGATTTTCTTTTTCAATAGCATGATTTCTAATTTATTCATGAGTCCATAGCCATACATGGAATTCAATTATTCCTTATATATTTCATCAGATATCAATTTCACATTAAAATCACATCACTAAATGAATATTCACATTTTATAATTTTCACACTATTCTCCAATGAGAATAATTCACATCACATCACTATATATAATTTCTATCTTTCTTACACTTCTTTTCTAACATTTTATTTCAAGTCCTTTTTGCAAAGTGCAACTTTCATAACATACAAGTGTAGAACCATAGTTCTAAATTATACTTTTATTCTCAAAACATACTCCATTTCATGTAAATAATTTCCAAATTATTTTTCATAAATCCCACATATTTTAGGGATAATAGTCATATTTTTTCATAATTTTTTTAATCATTAAAAATCCCAAAAAAATATTTTATTCCCACAACACAAACATAGCCGAGACCAGGGATCGAACCAGCGACCACAGGGAAACCAGCCGGAGGCACAAGCCACTAGGCCGAACGCACTGGGCATCAAAAGGAGGGCTGAGAGCATTAAATGCTCTCGGCAGCAGTTCATATTTATTTTTTAAAAAATGTAACAAAGTATGCGGTGCTCACATGATTCGAACCCTCAACCTCTGAGAAGCCGCCGACACTGTAGCAAACAAGAGCATCCCGACCACTCGAGCTACAGGCTCGGGTTTTCATAGATACAACTCGAAATCTACTTAAGTCGATTCTCTCTGTTTATTAAAACATTTCGATGTTCAACAAGTTCTCATTTCATTTTACTCTTTCTAAACTTGCTGTAAAAATTCCAGATTAATTATACCCATCATAAATTATACTCCAGTATATTAAAATAATTTTTTTCAATAATTAAACATATATCTACCATACAATTTGGTTGAAATTTATATACTACTACTAACACATTTCTTTTTCGACATTCTTATCAAGTTTAACACCACTAATCTCTTTATTAGCAATCTTCATTATCAATTCTCTGTTTTTAATCATTTCACAAACCCCCAAATTAAATTTTTAAGTCATTCATACACATTATCACAATAGTCTATTTAAGCACATAAAGTGACATTTTCAATCTACTAACTCTTGCATATAATTTTTAATGTTAATAATGAAGTTTTCTTCAAACAATCCATGGCTATAATCAATTCGCACACAACTTAAATTTTTATAATAGAACCACACACAATTGCATATCCACATTTCAATCAATCAATAGGTCATTTTTCCAATTAAATGTGTACTCTTATTAATCTTTTTCATGCATCATTCTTTCAATTCAAATCTAGCATGCTTCCTAATTAGAAATATAGAAAATTTACCCACCTTAATTGGAGAGACTACACTTAGCAACACCTCCTAAACCAATGTCCTTGCAAACGAACGATCCTCCTCCTTGATGCGCGCACCCGAGCCTTCCACCAAGCCAAAACCGAGAGCTCCTCTTTGATGCCGGCCTCCTTGGATGCAAGCACAAACTCCTCACACACACTCTCAATCTTTAACTCACTTACTAAACTACTAAATAATGTATTTTAAACTATAGGTTTGGAGGAAAAATTAGCACAAGAATACTAGGCAGGGCGGGGGGGGGGGGGGGGGGGTATTTATACTAAAAGTTTAGGAAAATGGAAGGCTAGGATTAACTTAGGAGTTTGGATTAGAAGGCTAGGATTCAAGGAGGAGTTACAATAACCAACCATGATCAAGTAACCACCACCCATGACTCCACTCAAAAATTTCATTTTCCCTCCTAAAGGATCACAACCGGCCTATACACATGCATGTGCACGTGTACGTGCAATGCACGTGCATGCAACTTGGCACCAAAAATTGTACATTATATTTTACAAAATTTTTTTTAAAATGTATTCTACATTACAAGTTGTTATTTAAAATAGTTCATGGACTTTAGTTTATGGGCCAAAAAAAAAAATATAACAAATAAATTAGATTTGGGCTTTTTAAAAGAAAGGCTTTTTGTCTATTTGAAAAAGGGCTTTATATATAAATAATTAAAGAGCGCAAATTTAAACATCTATACTCATCATAATGACAATAATTATAAGATTTAATTCTACCAAAAAATATTGCACGTGCACACTACGTGCAAAATAAATAATTTTCATTAAATGAAAAATCGGGGCATTACAAGATCCCTCCGTGGTTCGGCTTGTCAACGCCCTCGTCAAGGACTCTTGGACTTCAACTGAAGTGGAAGTTGCGGAAGTCTTGGCTACCTTCGAGCCCCCCAGCTTGCTCGGAGACCTGTTCCTCTGTAGCGCCCCGAATCCCACTACCGGAAATCCGTGACACAACTAGAATCTTTTCCTTCGAACGCATCTCAACAAAGTAATAACAAGGTAATTTAAAACATTTTTATTGCCAAATAAATTCATTACATCATTAATTATGTCACGCTCCGCTTCCTAAAAAGAGAATACGGAATACGGATATGTGACTAAGCCCAGCAAATAATTTTCATCATACATTAGCTGTTCAGAATCTTTACAACATCTCACAGAAATAATCAGAGTCGGAAGCAAATGAATCAACCAAGTATGCAAAATCAAATCAAATATACAACAGAAATTTACTTGAAACCAAAATATAATAATCTCAAATAAATCAGATCTGATTATGTTAATATCCTGGGTCACATCGCCCAAATACAAATAAATCCAAGTATCAAATACAATTGTTCAAATAAGCAACAGAAATAATAATAATAAAAACTCTAGTACTAATATCTCATATCACCAACTCCATCTGTAGCGCCCCGAATTTCTAACATAGGAACTCGTGACACACTCCAGGATCTTTCTTCAAATGAGTCACAACACAATAAAAGTCACAGGAAATTAAAACTTTTATTACATAAAATTGTTATTACAATGTCCAATGATTACAGCAATTACAATTAATTGTTACAACAAGAATGTACAATAAAATTTGCAATAACTTTCACTTAGATGCTTTCCCCTGCTAGAGCTTTCCCGCGATCCCAAGTCATTAATCCTACACTGTTAACTGTGGGAACATATGTTGATTACAACAGACAAAATACTATATTCGGCTATCCTCTCTACGCTATAATATAGCGAATCCAACCTCAACAATCACAAATAATATTTGATGCAAAGAAAAAGGTGGTGTCAAGCAAGTGTCAGTGTATGCCACGGCCTAATCTAATGCACACTATGCACACATGCTCCTAAAGCTAATGCACGCTTTGTTGAAAGATATGCATCCCATACTACACATCCCCGAACCAAATGACGTTCTTCAGTTTGATGGGGCTCGATCCCCCGCTATGCATCCTACTCATGTGCTCTCTCCTATTTCTGATTCCAGTGATGGTGAGGTTGCAGTCGTCTGGCTTACCCGTCGCTGCTGTCATTAGTGGTGTCCAGTCCTCATGTTTTATTTACTATGCATGGGGTCCTAGTCCCAGGCTTACCCTGCGTGACTGTGCATGATTACCCTGTGTGGCTGTAATTAAATTGGCTTACCCGATATGTTGTTGTATCTACGTCTCCCCGGACCTTACCAAAAGCTGATATATGGAAACAAAGGCTCTCCACGAGTGACTAGAGCAATTTTCGATAGAGTCTAGCTCACCGGGATATCGTCTAATCCGTCTGCCCACATTGATCAACAAAGGACCTGACGGATATAGGGTTTCCCCAACTCCGCTACCCTCGTCCTTACACTAGAACAGAACTTGCAGTCGAGACAACGTCAACACTCCAAACCTCCTCAAAGATTGTTACGGATCATAAGGCATTTCTGCCGAGACAGCAGAGCCCCCACAGATTCTTCCTGACTCCCCAGAGCAGCTTGGGGTCCCTGTCCGCATTAAATGAACCTAGGACTCGGTCGAGCGTGATGACACCATGCGTCCCCCTGACAGGCGAACACCCTCGCTAGTTCCTGTCCTTACATTCAACCAAGACTCGATCTAGCCCTAGCCAAGTATCAAAGCTACCGCATTCCAAGAAATAAGGTTGAATTCAAGATTTGTTTTATCGATCAATTATTAAAAACCATCACTCTAGCCAAACTCTAATTCTCTTTTCTTTTTATTATTAGAAGTATAAACCTCTAGAACAATCTCATATCATCCATCCCCTTAGCTAGGCGACCTATCCACCATTTCCAAATCCCTAACTTGGTAATCAACTTTGCTTGCCATGATCAACTAGTTCAGTTCCATCTATAGATTCTCCCTAGTTAGTTACCTTTAACAATAATGGATCTCAACCCATTCCACGCTAGGACTCAACTAGCCCTCTAGTCCGGCCCAAGGGTTGACCCGCCTCGGCCCACACTTGGCACGAACCCACGGCGAATCGACCCCGTCGATTGCCGCAAGCGCCATCCACGCTTGGAGTTTGATCGCATCCTTAGCCCGACCAACAAATAGCTTCCTACTAAACTTAACGCTCAACGTTCCTCGACAGGTGGTAGCTCCAAACACAAACTATGGAATCCATCCATGTACGGCAAGTACATCGGTGCACGAGTCATCTCCTCCAACGCGTTCGATGTGATATTCTACCCATCTAGATTTGTCAACAAGACTTAATCTTAGGGACTGAAAACTCAACCGATGTATCCTAATGAGGTACACTACACTAGGAGTAAGTCCTAACCCAAGAATACCCAAAAAGGGGTTCTAAGAGTCCTAAAAACAACAATTTAAGATTCCAAACAGCAAGCACACACTTGGCGTTTATGCCAAAACAGAGTCATTTCCGGTCCCGTTCCCTTGAGGAATCACGATCGGACGCTCCCCATGCTTCTATTCAAAGTATACAGCAAGTACAAGCACCCAATGGGGATGAATTTCATCCCAAAGTGGTCGACAACAATACCCCAACTTCCAATACAATTTTCACTTCAAAACAATGAACAATGTTGTCTATATTGGGGTCTACAAGCAACTATGGGCTACTCTTAGCAAGAAACATTAGATCACTTAAGTCCTAACTCATATTCACACTTATGACATGATTCTTGACCTCAAAATGCAACTCTAAACTAGTAAAGTACAAGTTCAAACTCATCTTCACGAACATGGTGCAAACTAGTGAGCTCTATGTTTCACTGTGTTTCTATCGTCACTTGCAAAAATCATATAAAATCGAATATTTGTCCAAATCAGAATTTATTGGTCATTCCAGAATGGTCTATGTATCTATTAAGAGTTTCTAGTTATAAGTCTCTTCAGATAAGGCCTTTTAGATGCTCTTATGGGTCCATCTTTAACAAGTATACAGACTTCCAGAACAGCAGATCAGATCAACACAGTCATGGTATAAAATCCATTTAAAATAGCATATGGTGTCAGATCATGATGAAATTTTAGAATCTAGTTCCGGACACATGATGTTACAACACTCCCAAAAATCATGTGATTCTACCACATAGATTTCCAATTATGTCCTTTTGAATGTCATCCAAAAATAGGGCAGTAACAGCAGCAGTTCTGTTTACTAAAATAACTAGCTAAGTTTGTATAATTTTATTAACATAGCTACAGTGGTCCAAATCTCATGAATTTGAAACATAGGTCTTAGATACATCCAAAATTGACATACTAAAATTTCAGATCATTCCCATAAGCATGCAGTAAGATACAAGTCATTCTTTCCACAACAGTAACAATAAAAACTGCTTCTTTCTATTCTGACCAGCATGCAAGTTCGTAATTTATTTTAATAGCAGGAAAAATCAACAAAATCTGTAAAAATTAATGAAGGTGTACGACACCTATATGAACATCTTGTAAAAATTTCAAGTTAATCCAAGCAGTGGTGTTAGAGTTATGAGCTACGGACTAACAACAAAAATTCAGCTTTTTAACAGGATTTTCTGTTTTGGGTTTCTTATCACAAAATGAGTTATCTAAGTTCATACAAGAGCATGCATGTCATTCTTCAGTCATCACAAACATCATTTAACAATCAAAAAAACCATAGATGTTAGAATCACCCACCTTGATGAGTTTGATGGAAAAGAGAGATCCTACAAGCTCCTAGCTCCTTGATTAGCCTTCTTGCTCCTTGGTTCCTCCTCCTTGGCTTCTCTTCTTCTCTTCGGCTTCTCTTCTTCTCCTTGGTTTCTCTCCTTCCAAATCAGTAGTTAGAGTGTAGAGAGTAAGGTTTAGAGGTGTAGAAGATGGCTTAATTATAGGGAAAGATGAGAAATGGAGCTAGGATGAGATGAGGGTGTTTTAATAGAGGATGAGGAATGAATGTGGATGGATTTTTGAGAGAGGGGGAGGGAGAAAGTGAGAGGGTTGCATCGGGGGAGAATGGAGGTGGAGTGTAGGAGTGGAGAAGAACTCATCATGAGACAATTTGAGTTCAAAAAAATCCTAACCCTTGTTCTCTTTTCCCTCCTTTTCTCATGTAATCTTTGGGCTTCATTTTATCTCTTTTTTTTTGTACAAGACATGTCACACTACAAGTGTGTGTTCATGACTCATAGGTCAAAAGAACATGGTTTGAGTCCATACAAAAAGCATCAAAAAGAAAAATAAATAAATAAATATAGCATTTTAGTGCTTAACAAAACATACACACACACACACTCACACAATTGAACATGGTTTGAGTCCATACAAAAAGCATCAAAAAGAAAAATAAATAAATAAATATAGCATTTTAGTGCTTATCCGACAGGCATGTATGTGTATAAAAAGAGCAAGAACAACATGGTATAAGCAGGTAACAGGTTCAGGGTGAAAGATAAACATGTACAGATGATAGACAGTTCATAAAGGAATAGAACAATGCAAATGCTAGTTCAGGACAGCAAGACATAGCTGTACTAAAATAGGGATTCCCGTTACTAAAAAAATGCAAATCTGGATCCGTCAAAGTATATGGAAAATAGACTTCCGGCCGAATCCAGCAAATATATATAAGTCATATAGTATTTCACAAAAACAAGTCTCAAAACAGGTTTGTATCCAGAAAACGTGTTCAGTTAGAAATCAGTATTTTGTATTCACAGTCAGGAAAACAAGATGAAAACTCATTAATTAAATCCACAAAAAATCTGGGGTATTCCCCCATATGTGCAGAATTAGAATATGAATTTTCATAATTTTTCGATATAAATAGTTTAGTCAACAGAAATCAGAAAACATCAAGATGCAGTAGTTTTGTAAATCTGGAATTATAAACACTGTAGTAGAAAAACAGAAATATCTCACAAACCATAAATCCAAATCCAAATCCATCAAAAGGGTGATAAAGTAGATACAGTAGGCTAACTTTCATATTCACAAATATTTTACAAACAACAAGTAGAATTAGGTCGAAAA
The DNA here is from genome assembly GCA_017893485.1 of Hemerocallis citrina. Taxonomy (NCBI): domain Eukaryota; kingdom Viridiplantae; phylum Streptophyta; class Magnoliopsida; order Asparagales; family Asphodelaceae; genus Hemerocallis; species Hemerocallis citrina. The sequence continues at coordinate 59,863,576 of CM030363.1, forward strand.
TCAGGTTATTTACTGAACAGTATGGAAAATCTGCTAGTATACTAATTGTTTGGAAGCATAGAACGGTTTGTAAAACTCATCAAATAAGTCCACAAAAATTCATGGTTAATTCCAACCGGTCTAGTTATACTATGCAAAATATTCCATCAAAAGAATACTTTTAACATCACATTAAAAATAGATTACTCTTCAGAATTCATAGAAAACAAAATCTGGAAATCTCTCTACACCTCTGTAGTAAAAGAGACATAACTCACAACTCGTAAACCGGAAATGAGATCCATCAGAAGGTTTGGAAAATAGATAGAGTTCTCTTCAGTCCATGTTCACAAAATATTTTCAAATACTGACCTTAATAGGGTCTAAAATACTGATCAAAAGGAAGGTAACATAAAATACAGAATTACTCTTCCAACATAAAGTCATCTAGTTCATTAAAAACTAATCCAAATCAACGCAAACATGAAATATAGTATACTAGATGTCCAATCTACATGGTATAGGGTATTTTACAAGTATTCGAAAAGTATAGCACGAATAACACATCGAGCATGGATATCTCAAAGTAGCATGAACATATACAGCAAAAGTGGTCAACCCTAGCTTATTTCATGTCATGTATATCGTGAGGCAACTATGGTCAATTAACACAATAGAGACAATATCAACAAAGGGTTTCACACATAAATTGTCTCTAGAACCCAAATACACTATAGGAGGTATTTAGTACTTGTATTACACAAAGAAAAGAATACAAGTTACTTGCCTGAGAGACGACGACGGAAACGACACAAAAAGCGAGAATAACGGGAACAAATTCCTGGGGCACGAACACAACAAACGAACGTCCGGACACGAACAAGATCATGAACCCAAAGAACAAATAACCCACGAACACGATCGGACTGCTGAGATCCAAGAGATACGAATCAAGATGATCGGATCAGATCGGACGGCCAGATCTCCCTGAAGATGACGACGATGATGATGATCAAGATCGATTGATCGAACAACTGCGATCAAAGGAAGTTGACGATCATCATGATCGTGATGATTAAAAGGAGATCGGACGGCCCACATCCAATCAAGCATGATGATGATGATCATGATGATCGACGGCCTACAATAAAGATGATCAAAACTCACTTGATCAACATTAACAGGAATAGGTTTTGGCTAGAGGACTGGCGGTGGCCAAGGGGAACAGCACCGGCGACGGAGGGCGGTGAAACAACGGCGAGAAGTGCTCGTTGCCGATGCTGGTCGCGACGGAGGCAGGGGATCGAGACGGCACGGTGGTTGATGCAGGAAGCACAGGGGGATGGGGTCAGCACTGGGCTGCTGTCATCTTGGCACGGCTACTGGTGCAACGAGATGCGGCAGACAGGGAGGAGCACAGGGCGCCTGGTCTAATGGCACTGCTGCTGAGGTGGCTGCTCCTGGGCTGGCTGGTGTGAGGAAGCACATAGGGAGGTCACCGGGGGGTCGCTCTGGTTGCGTCGGGAGAGGAGCACAGGGGTAGCTGTCGCGGCGCTTGGGAGGAGATGGACGACGGGAAAGGGTGCTGGGTCGCGGTGGCACGATAGGAGGAGGACAAGGGCTAGGTTGCGATGGGTTAGGAGAGGAGGAGAGTGGGAGGTAGACGAAGGGGGCAGCTGAGGGGTATAGGAGAAGATGAACAGGCGCAAGAGATATTTATATGTGGGATGAGTTAGGGTTTTAGGGTGTACAGGTTGGTTTCGAGTTGGGCAAATAATTAACGAGTTAGGTGTAGCTTAACAGGGTATTAGGTTCAATGGGGTAGGGGTTTTAGTGTAAAACAGTGTAGGGTATACTGAACAGGGTTTTAGATTATTGGGTAGTTGGGTTTTAATGGTGGTTGGTGTTCAAAAAGGGTTATGAAAATCCAATAGCAATTGAATAGGATTAATTTGGGTTTAAAAAAAAAAACCAATAAAGAGATGGGAACAAAAATAAGTAAATAAAATAGGTCAAGAATAATCAAAACAATGGGGATCAAGAAAAAATAAAAGGGCTTGATCAACCGAGACGAACAAAAGACGGACGATAGAATCAAGAACACAATAAAAGGAGACAAATATATATATATATATATATATATATATATATATATATATATATATATTAAAAATAAAATCCAATATACGGTCCAAGAAAAAGATACAAAGAGAGAAATACACCAAAAAGAAAAATAAACCCAAAAATACACAAAATGGAAAATAGGGGTTACAAATCCTACCCACCTAACAAGAAAAATTTCGTCCTCGAAATTCAACAAGAAGATACATAGGGTAACCTTAAAGAAAAGAAAGAACAAAAGAAAAAGTTACTCAAACAAATGAGGAAACTTCTGCTGAATATCCTCCTCCAGCGCCCAAGTCGACTCACCGGGCGAGTGAGGATTCCAAGAAACACGAGCCAGCTTGATGACGTTGTTCTTATGCGCTTTCTCATGCCGATCCACAATAGAAATTGGCAGAATCTCACAAGTCAAATCCGACCGAACGGTCAACTCAGCATAGTCGATCACGTGACTCTCATCTCGGATATATCTCCTGAGTTGTGAGACATGGAAAACATTGTGCACTCCTGATAAAGCTGGCGGCAATGCAAGACGACCTTGCCTACTCGCTCCACAATATCAAACGGTCCAATAAACCTAGGGCTAAGCTTGCCCCCACCATCAAACTGAATGACACTGCGCCAAGGCGATACCTTACGGAAAATATGGTCACCAACCTCAAACTCCAAAGCTCTTCGATGGACATCAGCCCATCGCCTCTGCCTATCCTGAGCTGCCTGCAAGTGCTTCCTGATCTGAACCACTGTATCAACTATCCTAGTGATCAACTCTGAACCCAACAACTTCCTCTCACAAATGTCATCCCAGCACACTGGTGATCCGCACTTCCGTCCATAAAGTGCCTCGAACAGTGCAGCATTAATACTGGCCTGAAAGCTGTTATTGTACGAGAACTCTACGAGATGCAAATGGTCCTCCCATGATCCACCGAACTGCAGCATACAGGACCACAACATGTCCTCAAGAATCTGGATGGTCCTCTCTGACTGTCCATCAGTCTGGGGATGAAAAGCTATACTGTACTTTAATTTACTCCTCAAACTGCTCTGAAGACTCTCAAAACTGAGATCTGAATCTCGTATCACTGTCGGATACAATACTAACTGAACTCCATGAAGTCTAACAATCTCTTGCATGTACTTTTCAACTAGGCTCTCAGTAGACTGCCCGACACGAAAGGGAATGAAGTGAGCACTCTTCGTCAAACGGTGAGAATCACCCAAATGGCATTATGACCCCTAGAACTCCTCGGCAAAGTGGTCACAAAATCCATAGTGATATGTCCCCACTTCCACTCTGGAATAGGAAGTGGTTGAAGAAGTCCAGCGGTCCTCTGATGCTCTACCTTAACCTGCTGGCAGATCAAACACTGAGATACAAATCGAGCCACAGCCCGTTTCATCTTAGTACCGCCAGGATGGATAGAATACGAAGACTGGTGGGCTTCCTCAAGCAACCTCTGATGAACTTCACCCTTCGGGACACATAACCTGGACCCAAACGAAGCAATCCATCAATATGAATAACCATGTCCGTTCTGGACCCAGACTGAACCTCAGCTCGAAAACACTGCAACTATGCATCACCAGCCTGAGCCTCTTTGATCTGATCAATAAGAGACAACTAAAGCTGGAGCGCCAAACAACTCCGACTAGAACTCGGCAACAAAACTTCCAACTCCAACCTCCGCATCTTCTCAATCAGATCCCTCTGCTGAGTCAAGAACATAACTGCCGGTCTCCTGCTCAAAGCATCTGGCACAAAGTTCACTTTACCAGGATGGTATTGCAAACTGATGTCATAATCGGCCATAAGTTCCAACCAACGCCTTTGCCTCATGTTTAACTCCTTCTGGGTGAAGACGTACATGAGACTTTTGTGGTCTGTAAAGATCTCCACTCGGTCTCCCAGTAAATAATGTCTCCATAGCTTCAAAGCATATATCACGCTAACTCCAAGTCATGAGTCGGATAGTTCTTCTCATGCGGCCTCAACTGCCTCGATGCATAAGCAATGACTCGACCCTTCTGCATCAGAACTGCTCCAAGACCCTTACCTGAAGCATCATAGTGAATTACAAATCTGCCAGAACCATCTGGAATAGTCAACACTGGTGCTGACATCAATCTGCTCTTCAACTCAGCAAAAGCCTAACTGCAAGCCTTAGAACAACAAAACTTCTGATCCTTCCCAGTTAGCTTAGTTAACGGTCCCGCTATCTTCAAAAAATCCTGGATGAATTTTCGATAATAGCCACCTAAACCGAGAAAACTCCTGACCTCTGAAACTGACTTGGGAACAGGACAATCCTTCATAGCCTTAGCCTTCGAAGGATCCACATAAATACCATCGTCCGAGATAATGTGCACCAAGAAAGAAATCCTGTCGAGCAAAAACTCGCACTTGCTGAGTTTCCCATAGAGTTGATTCTCTCTCATAGTCTACAGAACCACTCTAAGATGCTCAGCATGATCTTCTCGATTCCGAGAATACACCAAAATGTCATCAATGAAGACACCACAAATCTATCCAAGAATTTAGAAAAGACCAGGTTCATAAGACTCATGAATACAGCAGGCGCATTTGTGACCCCGAACGATATCACAAGATACTCATAGTGCCCATATCTGGTCCTGAATGCGGTATTCTGTATAATAGTCGCCTTCACATTGACTTGATGATACCTAGAACGAAGATCCAACTTCGAGATTATAGCAGCCCAACTCAACTAATCAAATAAATAATCGATCCTGGGCAACGGATACCGGTTCTTCACAATAACACTGTTTAGCTCCCGATAATCCACGCACAGTCGATGAATACCATCCTTCTTGTTGACAAAAAGGACTGGAGCACCCCAAGGCGAAACACTGGGTCTGATGAACCCCAAATCAAGCAACTCCTGAATATGCACCTTAAGCTCTGCTAACTCAACTGGTGCCATCTTGTAGGGACTCTTCGATATAGGCACCGTACCTGACTGAACTTCAATATCGAACTCCACATCCCTATCAGGGGTAAGCCAGGCAAATCCTCTGGAAAAACACCCAGGAAATTCCAAACTACTAGAGGCACAACCTCACAGCCTAAATGCAATTCCATCGCACAAACCTCTTGATCAACTGCAGCTCGGCCAAGGGACAACTCCCCTGCATGGAACTGAAACTCTACTCGATCTGGAATCCGAAACACAACTTTTTTGGCACGGAAATAAATAATGGCGTAGGATTCACCCAACCAATCCATACCGAGAATAACGTCGAATCCTGAATTTTCTAATTACAATCAGATTGGCTTTGAAATCTGTGCTACCAATAATCACGAAACACTACCTGTACTCCCGGGAATAAATGACAACTCCACCACTTGTCATAATGTTCCAAGCCTCTAACATGCTACTGCACTCCAATTGATGGCGAGCGACAAATTGAGAGGAGACAAAAGAATGGGTTGCCCCGGAATCAAAAAGAACATGAGCAGAAAAAGTGAAAACAAGGATGATACCTAAGATGAAATCAAAGACAAGGAAACAAGGAATGGTTGAACAGGGATGAGAAAAACACAATGCAGAAAGAAAATATAGCAAGACAAAAAGAAAGATACAAAAAGAGGAAAAACAAAACAACAAAGCAAAGATATCTACAACAACACCTTCAGCTAACTCCGCATCTGCAGCAGTCAGGTTCAAAGCCTGACCTCTCCTCGGAATAGCGGTCATCTGACCGACAATCTGGCGTTGCGGAGGAAGCGGTGGCCTAACAGGACCACAAGCTGGGGCAACCTGCTGAACGGGACCCCTGGCTGGAAGAGCCAACTACTGCTGTGGCTGTGGACAATCCCGCACAGAATTATCAGCGACGCCACACCTAAAGCACCGGCGGTTGATGTGCCAACAGTTCTTGCGGTCATGCCTAGATATCTGGCAGAAGTCACAAAAACCACCCATGTTGGGAACCAGCAGAAGAGTAAGGAGCTACCGTGAAAGAATGGGTGGGAACAAGCTTCCGAACAGGCCCACCAGAAGGCCTAGCAGCCACAGAGGAGTGCGAAACAATCCACTGAGAAAGAGCCAAAGCACCACGAGCCTGTTCCTGAACTCGAGCTGCCTCAAGAGCTTCTGCATAAGTGCGCAAGCAAAGGGAGACAAGCTGCACCCTAATATCACGCTCAAGCCCCAAAATTAATCTATGAGCCATGTCCTCTTTGTTCGCCACAAGAACGGCGGCGAAGCGACTGAGTCTAGTAAATTCAGCTGCATACTCGTCAACAAACCTGGAGCCCTATTTCAAGAAAGTCTCATGTTACAATATTGTATGGACAATATGTAACAAAATTTTATTACTAGAAATAATGACCAACCTATTTCAGGGCCAGGAATTATTGCTCCATATCAACTCTAGTGCTGCTAGGGAAGAACTTCTCCAAGAAGCCCTTAGTGAAAGTGGTCCAAGTGATCGGTCGTTCGAGCCTTTCGAACTCGGACCTCCATCAAATATGAGCCAGATCCACCAGCTAGATGGCCACTACATCCACTCGATCAGCATCTGCAATCCTAGCTGCCAAAAGCAGTTGCTCAGTCCAGATCAACCACTGTTCATCCTCCAAAGGCATTTCAGTGCCTGAAAACCTGTCGGGATGCAGCCTCATGAAGTTTGTGACTGTACCCGGATGGGGAGGAAGAGCTGCCTACATAGGCATAGCGGGCGGCGGAACCCGAGCAACTTCCAAAGCAGCCATCACCAAGTCACTGTGGTTTTGCTACAGATTGATCAAGCGCTCAAGCACAGTGGTAACAGCCTCAATCCCAGGCTGATCAACCTGAGAACGAGAAGTAGAACCTCTACAAGCCATAATCTGCACAAAACCAAAAACAATTGGCATCCAGATCAAAGTTGATAATAAATTATTTATGCATGCATGGTTGGTGAAAGGTTGAGCCGATCCTGGTTCGAGCCAAGCTTGTCTAATATATTAGGCAACTAATACATTAGCCAAACCTGGGCTCTGATACCACTAAAAACCTTGTCACGCCCAGCTTTCCAAAAAGAGCATACGGAATATGGATACGTGACTAAGTCGAGCGAATGATTTTCATCATCCATAAGCTGTTCAGAATTTGTACAACATCTCACAGAAATAATCAGAGTCGGAAGCAAAAGAATCAACCAAGTATGCATAATCGAATCAAATATACCAACAAAAATTACTTGAAACCAAAATATAATAATCTCAAATAAATCAGATCTGAATAAGTTTATATCATGGATCACATCGTCCAAATACAAATAAATCCAAGTATCAAATACAATTATTCAAATAAGCAACAGAAATAATAATAAAAACTCCAGCACTAATATCTCATATCACCAACTCCATCTGGCAGCTGATTATCCTGATCTACAATTAATAAATTGCAGGAAAAAGGAAAAGAGAAAAACAAACTCCCGTAAATGCAAGTTACGGGCCGCTTGTAGTGCAGGGTACAAGTACATGGAAAGGATTAACAAATAAAAAATAACAACAAAACAAACATGGCATGGTATAGGCATATCAACAGAATATAATATCTAACATGAATTAGGGAAACAGAATCAAGTAGCATGGTATACTAACAAGTACAAGTAACATGTGTCAAGTGTCAACAGTATGTAGTTAGTATACGGGTAACAGTATCAGGTAACAGTCATACAGTAAAAGATAATAGTGCCAGATAATAGTCAGATGATAGCAGGTAACAGTGTAACAGATGTCAGTTCTTATAGTATTGTGTTTATTACTATCTAGGTAGCACTTCAAGCACCTATCCTTTTACTACATGGTTGCCACATTCAAACAGTTTCGTTTTAGATTTCGTAGGGGATCATATATGGCCGTGTACTCAGGTATCAGTAATCAGACAGTCAGAACCTAGTGGTCCTCCTCCGAGTACACCTTCCTATAGGGAAGTGTGCAGTCAGGTAATCAGTAATAGTAATCAGACAGTAAAAACCTATTGGTCCTCCTCCGAGTACACCTTCCTATAGGTAAGTGTGCAGTCAGGTAATCAGTATAACAGTAATCAGACAGTTAGAACCTATTGGTCCTCTCCGAGTACACATTTCTATAATTTCCCACTACTAGATCTTTCCCTTAACCCCAGCTTGATTATTTATTATTATTATCAAACAGGCATGTATGTATATAAAACAGAGCAAGAACAACATGGTATAAGCAGGTAACAGGTTCAGGGTGAAAGATAAACATGTGCAGATGATAGACAGTTCATAAAGGAATAGAACATTGCAAATGCTAGTTCAGGACAGCAAGACAGTACTGTACTAAAACAGGGATTCCTGTTACTAAAAAAGTGCGAATCTGGAACCGTCAAAGAATATGGAAAATAGAATTCTAGCTGAATCTAGAAATTATATATAATTCATATAGTATTTCACAAAAACAAGTATCAAAAGAGGTTTGTATCCAGAAAACGTGTTCAGTTAGAAATCAGTATTTTGTATTTACAGTCAGGAAAAAAGCATGAAAATTCATTAATTAAATCCACGAAAAATCTGGGGTATTCCCCTATATGTGCAACATCAAAATATAAGGTTTCATAATTCTTCAATATAAATAGTTTAGTCAACAAAAATCAGAAAACAGAAAGATGCAGTAGTTTTGTAAATCTGGAATTATAAACACTGCAGTACGAAAACAATAATATCTCACAAACTATAAATCGAAATCCTAATCCGTCAAAATGGTGATAAAATATATAAAGTAGGATAACTTTCATATTCAAAAATATTTTACAAACAGCAAGTAGAATTAGGTCAAAAATCAGGTTATTTACTGAACAGTATGCAAAATCTGCTAGTATACTAATTGTTTGGAAGCATAGAATGGTTTGTAAAACTCACCAAATAAGTCCACAAGAATTTAGGGTATTCTTTAAACATCACAATAGAAATAGACTACTCTTCAGAATTCATAGAAAACAAAATCTGAAAATCTCTCTACACCTCTGAAGTAAGATTGACATAACTCACAACTCGTAAATCGAAACTGAGATCCGTCAGAAGGATTGGAAAATAGATAGAATTCTCTTCATTCCATGTTCACAAAATATTTTCAAATACTGACCTTAATAGGTTCTAAAATACTGATAAAAAATAAGGTAACAGAAAAATACAGAATTACTCTTCCAACATAAAGTCATCTAGTTCATGTAAAACTCATCCAAATCAACCCAAACATGAAATATAGTATACTAGATGTCCAATCAACATGGTATAGGGTATTTTACAAGTATTCGACAAGTATAGCATGAATAACACATCAAGCACAGATATCTCAAAGTAGCATGAACATATACATCAAAAGTGGTGAACCCTAGGTTGTTTCATGTCATGTATGTCGTGAGGCTACTATGGTCAATTAACACAATAGAGACAATATTAACAAGGGGTTTCACACACAAATTGTCTCTAGAATCCAACTACACTACAGCCCATATTTAGTACTTGTATTACACAAAGAAAAGAATACAAGTTACATGCCCGAGAGATGACGATGGAAATGGCACAAAAAGTGAGAATAACGGGAACGGATTTTCGGGGCAAGAACACAACGAACGAACATTCGAACACGAACAAGATCACGAACCCAAAAAATAAATAACCCACAAACACGATCGGACGACTGAGATCCAAGAGATCAAGATCAAGATGATCAGATCATATCGGACGGTCAGATCTTCCTGATGATGAAGATGATGATGATGATCACGAACGATTGATGGAATGGCTGCGATCAATGGAAGTTGATGATCATCATGATCGTGATGATTAAGAGGAGATCGGATGGCCCACATCCAATCAAGCATGATGATGATGATCGACGGCCCACAACAAAGATGATCAAAACTCACTTGATCAACATCCACAGCAATGGGTTTTGGCTCGACGACTAGCAGCGGCCAAAGGGAACGGCACCGAGGGCGGAGGGCGGCGAAATAACGGCGGGAAGCGCTCATTGCCGATGCTGGTCGCAACGGAGGTAGGGGATCGAGATGGCATGGTGGCTGATGCAGGAAGCACAGTGGGATGGGGTCGGCACTGGGCTGCTGTCATCTTGGCATGGCTGCTGGCGCGATGGGATGCGGCAGACAGGGAGGAGCACAGGGTGCCTGGTCTAATGGTGCTGCTGCTGAAGTGGCTGTGCTTGGGCTGGCTGGTGCGAGGAAGCACATAGGGAGGTCCCCGGGGGGGTCGCTCTGGTTGTGTCGGGAGAGGAGCACAGGGGTAGTTGTCGTGGCGCTCGGGGGGACCAGGACGGTGGGAAGGAGTGCTGCGTCGCGGTGGCGCGACAGGAGGAGGCCAAGGGTTAGGTTGCGATGGGTTAGGAGAGGAGGCGAGCGGGAGGTAGACGAAGGGGGCGGCTGAGGGGTATAGGAGAAGATGAACAGGCACAAGAGATATTTATATATGTGAGATGAGTTAGGGTTTTAGGGTGTACAGGTGGGTTTCGGGTTGGGCAAATAATTAACAGGGTATTAGGTTCAATGGGGTAGGGGTTTTAGTGTAAAATAGGGTAGGGTATACTGAACAGGGTTTCAGGTTATTGGGTAGTTAGGTTTTAATGGTAGTTGGTGTTCAAAAAAGGGTTATGAAGTACCAATAGCAATTGAATAGGATTAATTTGGGTTTAAAAAAAAATAAAATCCAATAAAGAGATGGGAACAAAAATGAGTAAATAAAATAGGACAAGAATAATCAAAACAATGGGGATCAAGAAAAAATAAAAGAGTTTGATCAACCGAGACGAACAAAAGATGAACGATAGAATCAAGAACACAATAAAAGGAGACAAAAAAATAATAAAAATAAATATATTGAAAATAAAATCCAATATACGGTCTTAGAAAAAGATACAAAGAGCGAAATACACCAAAAAAAAAATACACCCAAAAATACACAAAATAGAAAACAGGGGTTACCAATTACAACCATTATCTGTTCTTGAGCAAGGAATACAAATTACTTTAAAGTATTACAAATCCTATTTGTAACCGCTACCGTCTTCCACCCAGAACGATAGTTAGCTGCTCTCTACTGGAACTCCATCGAGTGGTCATGCTACTTTCTTAAGATGCGCCATGTAGCTCGAATCTTCCACTGTGCTACTCTGATATCCTTGCTCCTGCTCGAATGGTAGGTAGGTATATTGGATGCCCTGCTTGTCTTGAGTCCTCGTACTCGCGATCCGATATCCAGCACCTAATTGAGTGGGCCTTTCAGTAATATATTGACGCAATGCTGATAAGGAAACAACGATCTACAACTAACAGTCACAATCTGTCTCTGAATGAAAAACAGAAATGTGCATCTTCATTTCCTAGTGTCAGTGTAGGCCATGACCTAAAGTCTAATGCATAGTACACAATGTACAGAAAATAGATGCACTTAGTCTAATGTCAGCAAGACTTTGGACATGCATGCATTCCGTACTACATATACTCCAAATCAAGACGTCTTCTCCAGTTCCAGGGTTTTGAACCCTCGCCATGCAATGCATTCTACTATTGTATACTTCCTGTTCCCGATAAGTACACATGATTGAGGAGTTTATAAAATTTTGGGGTATTCCCGTTTGTCACTAATAACCGGCGCACTGGACCTCTCTCAAAAGCCATGACGAACTTACAGATACACCACAGCATGCTCATTGCACCGAAGATCCACGAGATCGCAGCCCCGTGGTCCGTTCGTGTCAACCAACATAGAACAAAGGGACATCCCGTTCTTATCAATGTACCCAGAAAAATAACAGAGTGAGATACGGCTCCCATGTTCTTAACTAGTGAAAGGACACAGCCCGTATCCCATTGACAGGAAGAGACAACACTGGTTATCACCACCTAGTGCTGGCCCTTAGAGCAAATCAGATTATAGGGAATCACCCCTAATACCAACTTGGTCTTTAAGCGAAAAGTAAAGAGAACTTAATTAATAACAATTACTAAAATGTGTTTTTCAATCAAATTATGCACGGTGTTTAACAAATAGTTGATCCCTAACTGGTCTGTCAAAATGATAACCTGTAAAGTCGATATTCATCGGCTGCTACCACTTCAGTTGGTCTTTGACCAAAATCCTCGACCCGTGACCCTCAGCGAGTGGTACATCGGTGCCCAAGGAATGGCTTTTACCAGGAATTACTTACAAATATGACACCCAACTATTTACAGACCAAGACTATCAAACACAATTAAACATACTCAAAACGTGATAAAATTAATATCTTGAGTATAGCAATGCTACAAGTTCACAAATCCATAACTTGGAGTAAAGCAAAATAAATACTCTGCTTAATGTCCTAGATCTGCCCTGATATTAGAAAAAATCATAACTTCTAATCCACGTACTGGAATTGCATGAATTGATACTTTTGGAAAGCTAAGAATGCCTACTTCAATTCTCTAGTTGATCATTTTCTCAGATTTCAATCACACAGTTCCAGAAATTCACAAGTTTTACTGTTATGTCAAAACAAAGTTTACTTAATTCTATATTGACTTTAAACACAACTCCTGAACATAGAAAACTCATAACTTCCAAAATACAATTTGGAATTGCATGATCTTACCCATTTTGGAAAGCTAAGACTATCTACTCAAGTCTCTAGTTAATCATATCTACAGATTTTGCCATCTAGATGCTATAAAATCCCTATATGTTCTCAGCTGTGCACTTCTTCAATGCATTTATTGCATCTTGCTAATGACATAAAAACTTGCTCACTTAACGGAATTATGCGATCTTGGATTCTATAGAAAGCTAGAAGTGTCTACTACAACATCCTAGTTGATCACATCCTCAGATTCATCCAAAAAAAATACTGGAAAACCCTTATTTCTCACCAGGTATACACAGGAATGAGTTACTTTAAAAAATGGTCTTTTTAGTAAGACTGGTTCTGTCCCAAACTTAGAAAAATCATATCTTTTCCTATACAAACTGGACTTGCATGATTCAAGATGTTTTGGAAAGCTAAGGCTCTCTACTATAAGTCGCTAGTTTATCACTTCTGCAGATACTAAACTTACAATTCCAGAATTTCACAAGTTCACAGCCTAACTAAGTCAAAGCTGATACTGAACATAGTCTAGTCAAAATGTAATATCACTTCAACCATAAGTCCAATACTTATGAAATTTTAGATTCAATAACTAGACATATACAAGTCTAACATATTCAAAAATTGCATTCAGATTCATAACACACAGAGAGTTATAGCTTTTTAAACTCAGCATAAAAATTCCTTCTAATTTTAGACAGGGTGTCTACCTCATTTTTCAAGCTATTTTTGAAACCCCATCAAATGTTATCTATAAATTCTGAAATTTTAGAAACATGATCTTGACTCACATTATACACTTCAGTAAAAATTTCATTGCAAGATTATGCACCAATAAGTAGTTATGAATTATTGAACTTCAATTCTAAAACATGGCAGAGCCAGCCTTTGGTTCTGGACCAGTCACCAACATATACTTTTTGAGGTATCAAACGAACTCAGAAAAATGTGCAATTTGGAACTATGGTTGTTAACACATTTAAGAACCCCTAGTAAAATTTTGGGCTAAAAATATCCTACCAATTCCGAGATATGATTTTTGGAAGAGCACCCAAGTTTTTATAAACACAACAATTTCCTACTGCTCACTGCTTCGAAAATAAATAATTGTTTGAGCTACTAAATGAACCGCAAATATTATGAAAAAAATTATGTATGCTTTGCACTCATAGTATTACATACCATAAAATTTTAGTTCTAGATTCTATGCCTTTTGCATGTTAGAAATTCCTAAGCTTACAACATTACATACATGTTCTTTCATGGCATCTAGGTATAAAAATGTACTCAATAATCAAACTCAAAATGTGAAACTCAACAAATATTCATGCATGTCATCAAGCTACTCTTTTTTTTACTCTTACTCACAAGAATCATATAATAAGAATAATAAAAATAGAGTTTAGAGAACCCCCACCTATGAAGTTTGATGCACAAGCTTGTTGGCTCCTCCTTCTTGGCCCATCCTCCTTAGCTCCTTCTTGAATTCCTACAACAAGAGTAGATGTTCTTGGCTAGTAATCTCTCTCTTTTCCTTCTCTTACTTCTTCTCTTTCTATCCCCTTTTTTTTGAACTAAGAATGCATGAGAAGAAGAAAAAAATGGAGAAATGGGTGAAGTATAGAGCTAATATAGCAAATGGAGAAGAGAGATTAGGGTTTGGCCTGGATTTGGGTAGGGGATAGGTGGAGGGTGGAGATTAGCTTTGTGAGGTGAGTGGGAAATGGGTGTCTTGGATTGAGTCAACATTAGTCTTTAGGAATTTTTCTAGCAACTCCCCTTTCTCTCATTCTACACCACAAACTTGGTAAATTTTGCGCCTTTAGATCTCATCAAGATCCCACCCAATCTCATTAAGTCTCATTCTAGAAGTAGGGATCCTAACCCTAGGTTAGGTTTCTAACCCTAGGTCAACAAACCCCAACCCTAACCCTAATGCAAAAGTGTGCATGGTTATTTACAATTCAAATTAATATTTTGATATCCATAGCAAAATATTCTAATATTTAAATTATAATGTATACACGGTCGTATTCACATTCAAAGCAATTATAGATCGAATATCATATACAATCAAATCAAAATTAAAAATTAAGATAATTCGAATTTATAAAAATATATGTTAATAAGAATTATTACTTTCCCGAATATTGTCTTGTTAAAACAATCGGGGCAATCCACAGTTTAACTGAGAAGATATCCCGAATCTTCCTCATCTGTTCAAAGTAACTAATATATATGAAATTCCTCAATTAAAACTAATAATTATTAGAAAAAATATATATAATTGCGTGCATTTCTCAACTGTGCACGAATTACAATGCAAAATAGTTATATGCTATTTTGCGGGGTGTTACATTACTTCCTCCTTAGAATCATTCTGTCCTCAGAACGATGCTAGCGGAGAGGAAAACATAACACAAATATCAATGGTTATGAGAGATTTCCCTGAACCATCTCCTGTTTCTCGAGTGACACCCTCGACAAACTGGTCTTCTATTCAAGCTGAGTGGTCTTCCTTCAGTCTTATGGATAGATTGACCATGAGTTTGATACTGACATTCTTCTGTTTCTGCTGTGAAGTAGACAATCGCCACAATAGTCATCAATTCTTGACCTTAATTTGTGAGTATCTTTTAGTAATCAGAACACGATATTAGTGTCATTTAACTTCGTTCTTTACTCACCAATGATGTTGATCCACGCCTTGATTGCAATCCCTGCCGGTTGGTGACCACTCCCTCCTTAGAAATGTCGAAGTCACAAATTTCTGCTCTGATCTTCTAGCAGCCCCTGTAGTGATTTTGCTGATGTTTGACGTGGTCGTCCTATGTTTGGCTCGATTTCCTCCTTGGCGTGCTTCTGGCGGTTGCTTGATCATAAGCTTATCACGGAGAACTTTGTTGCTTCTGGAAATTATTGAGTTGGTCGTCGACGGATCCTTCCTTGACTCTAGGCATAATTCATTCCTGGCGATGGCGCCCAGTTCCTGTTATCTTCCTCCAGTTGCCATCCCCTGGTATACAACGAATCTTAGTCTTGATGTTGAGTTTGTCGGTGCGGCTTTACTGTTCTTCCTCACTTCCTGTACTAGAATTCGCCCTCATTGTCGTTCGCTGTAGACTCGCTTCCTTCACATCAGGTTACAATTGCACTTTATCAACATCTGGTTGTAGGTTTGCGTCTACTAATGTCTGGTTGCAGTCATAGTCCTTAACATCCAGTTACGCCACAATTGCGGAATCAAATTATTCACCCAAAAAATAGTACACCGAGAATTTCCCAAAACATAATGACATTCATATATAAGTAGAACATTCGGAGTACAAGGTATCTTACATGTTACTTGTCTATTGATACAACCATTACATAGCCAGTCCATATAGTATTTATACTTTATTACAAATATCTTGCTACTTTCTTGATGAGCATCCCCTTTGTAGTTGTGGACAATTTGGCTTGATATGCCCAATATTTTCGCAGTTGAAACATGTAACCTCATTCTTTGGGCATTGTGACTTATATTGTTCCTGCTCACCGCAAAGATAACATTCTACCAGCTTAGACGCTCCCGCATTGGCGTTGGTCTTCTTCAACTTCTGGTTCGAGTTGTGTCCTATTTTCCCACAGTTGTAACATTTATTGGTTGTAATTGCCTTCTTGGAGCGTTTTCCCTTAGAACATTTGGTTTCTTTCGCAGCTCTCCTTGGGTTGATGATCTTCTCAGCAGTTCTTGACTTGGTGTCTTCCTGGAGTTCCCACCAACGATCCTGTAAGCGTGTCATATGGGATTGAAGTAGCTCTTGCTCTTTCTTTAGCTGTGCATTCTGCTACTTGGCCTGGCGAACCTCCTTGTCCTTGCTTTCCTTCAGCATTTTCATTCTCAAATATATGTCGGCTGTTATCTGCTGCTCCACGGTAGAGCTTGATGATGGTCGAGGTGAGTATTTTTCATTTTCGTCCTGTTGTAGTACTTCCCTCATTTCTTCCTCCACTGTCATCGGTCCCTTTGTAGGTATTGGTTCATCTGCTGCTACTGACACATCATTGATGAAGATATCTTCGAACACCATCATACAAAACATACATAGGTTTAGTTTTGGTTAGAGAGAAATCATAGACATATATTGATTACTTGAACGGTCCGAACATAAACCTTCCTGTATCTGGCATTTTAAGTTTTAATTTCCTACTATGTTAGATTACAATTCGAAGTCATCTCTGATACCACTTCTGTAGCGCCCCGGATCCCACTATCGGAAATCCGTGACACAACCAGAATCTTTTCCTTCGAATGCATCTCAACACAATAATAATAAGGAAATTTAAAAACTTTTTATTGCCAAATAAAGTCATTACATCATTAATTACAATCATTATCGGTTCTTGAACAAGGAATACAAATTACTTTAAAGTATTACAAATACTATTTGTAACAGCTACCGTCTTCCACCCAGAACGGTAGTCAGCTGCTCTCTACTGGAACTCCATCGAGTGGTCATGCTACTTTCCTGAGATGCACCCTGTAGCTCGAATCTTCCGTTGCTTTACTCTGATATCCTTGCACCTGCTTGAATGGTAGGTAGGTATATTGCTACTCCATTTGGATGTCCTGCTTGTCTTGAGTCCTCCATACTCGCGACCCGGTATTCATCACCTAATTGAGTGGACACGTCAGTATATATACTGATGCAATGCTGATAAGGAAACAACGATCTCTAACTAGCAGTCACAATAAGTCTTTGAATGAAAAACAAAAACATGCATCTTCATTTCCTAGTGTCAGTGTACGCCATGGAAAGAAATCTAATGCACAGTACACAATGCATAGAAATCAGATGCACTTAGTTTAATGTCAGCAAGACTTCGGACAAGCATGCATCCCATACTACATACGCTCCAAATCAAGCTGTATTCTCCAGTTCCAGGGTTTTGAACCCTCGCCATGCAATGCATTCTACTATTGTACACTTCCTGTTCCTGATAAGTACACATGATTGAGGGGGTTATAAAATTTCGAGGTATTCCCGTTTGTCACAAAAAACCGGTGCACCGGACCTCTCTCAAAAGCTGTGACGAACTTACAGATACACCGCAGTATACCCATTGCGCCGAAGATCCACAAGACCGCATCACCAAGGTTCGTTCGTGTCCACCAACATAGAACAAAGGAACATTCCTTTCTTATCAAGGTACTCCGGGAATTAACAGAGCAAGATACGGCTCTTATGTTCTTATCCAGTGAAAGGACACAGCTCGTATCCCTTTGACAGGAAGAGACAACCCTGGTTATCACCACCTGGTGCTGGCCCTTACTTAACTAGTCTGTCAAATTGATAACCTGAAAATTCGATATTCATCGGCTGCCACCACTTCAATTGGTCTTTGACCAAAATCCTTGGCCCGTGACCCTCAGCGAGTGGTACGTCGACGCCCAAGGAATGCCTTTTACCTGCAATTACTTACAAACATGACACCCAACTATTTACAGACCAAGGCTATCAAACACAAGTAAACATACTCAAAATGTGATAAATTCAATATCTTGATTATAGCAATGCTACAAGTTCACAAATCCATAACTTGGAGTAAAACAAAATAAACACTCCACTTAATGGCCTACATCTTCCCTGATATTAGAAAAAATCATAACTTCTAATCCACGTACAGGAATTGCATGAATTGATACTTTTGGAAAGCTAAGAATGCCTATTTCAATTCTCTAGTTGATCATTTTCTCAGATTCCAATCACACAGTTCCAGAAATTGACAAGTTTTACTGTTATGTCAAAATAAAGTTTACTCAATTCTATATCGACTTTAAACACAACTCCTGAACTGAGAAAACTCATAACTTCCAAAATACAATTTGGAATTGCATGATCTTACCCATTTTGAAAAGCTAAGACTGTCTTCTACAAGTCTCTAGTTTACCATATCTACAAATTCTACCATCTAAATGCTATAAAATTCCTATATGTTCTAATCTGTGCACTTCTTCAATGCATTTACTGCATCTTGCTAATGACATAAAAACTTGCTCACTTAACGGAATTACGCGATCTTGGATTCTATAGAAAGCTGGAAGTGTCTACTTCAACTTCCTAGTTGATCACATCCTCAGATTCATCCATTAAAAGATTGGAAAACCCTTATTTCTCACCAGGTGTCAATAGGAATGAGTTACTCTACAAAAACATGGTCTTTTTAGTAAGACTAGTTTTGTCCCAAAGTTAGAAAAATCATATCTTTTGCTATACAAACTGGAATTGCATAATTCAAGATGTTATGGAAATCTAAGACTCTCTACTACAAGTCTCTACTTGATCATTTTTGCAGATTCTAAACATATAATTCTAGAATTTCACAACTTCACAGCCTAACTAACTCAGAGCTGAAACAGAACATAGTCCAGTAAAAATTCAATATAAACTCATCCATAAGTGCAATACTTATAAAATTTTTGATTCAGTAACTAGACATATACAAGTCCAGCATATTCAAAAAATTCATTCATATTCATAACACGCAGAGAGTTATAGCTTTTTAAACTCAGCAAAAAATTCCTTCTGTTTTCAGACAGGGTGTCTACCTCCTTTTACAAACTATTTTTAAAACCCCATCAAATGTTATATATCAATTCTGAAATTTTAGGAACATGATCTAGACTCACACCAAATACTACAGTAAAAATTTTATTGCAACATTATGCACCAATAAGTAGTTATGAATTGTTGAATCTCAATTCTAAAACATGGCAGAGCTAGCCTTTGGTTCTGGACCAGTCGCCACCATATAATTTTTTGAGGTATCAAACAAACTCGGAAAAATATGAAATTTGGAACTATGGTTTTTAACACATTAAAGAACCCATAGTAAAATTTGGTTGTAAAATACCCTACCAATTTCGAGATATAATTTTTGGAAGAGCACCCAAGTTTTCATAAACACAACAATTTCCTACTGCTCACTGCTCCAAAAATAAATAATTGTTTGAGCTACTAAATGAACCCCAAATATTATGAAAAAAATTCAGTATGCTCTAGACTTATATTAGAACATACCCTAAAAATTTTGGTTCAAGATTCTAAGCCTTTTGCAAGTTAGAAATTCCTAAGCATACAACATCACATACATGTTCTTTCATGGCATCTAGGTATAAAAATATACTCAATAATCAAACTCAAGATCTGAAACTCAACAAATATTCATGCATGTCATCAAAATACTCTCTTTTTTTACTCCAACTCACAAGAATCATATAAGAAAAATAAGAAAAATAGAGTTTAGAGAACCCCCACCTATGAAGTTTGATGCAGAAGCTTGTTGGCTCCTCCTCATTCTTGGCTCCACCTCCTTAGCTCCTTCTTGAATCCCTACAACAAGAGTAGAGGTTCTTGACTAATACTTACTCTATTTTCCTTCTCCTACTTCTTCTCTTTCTCTCCCCTTTTTTTTTTGAACTAAGAAAGCATGAGAAGAAGAAAAAAGTGGAGAAATGGTTGAAGAGTGGAGCTAATATTGCAAATAGAGAAGAGGGCTTACGGTTTGGCTGGGATTTGGGTAGGGGATAGGTGGAGGGTGGAGATGAGCTTTATGCGGTGAGTGGGAAATGAGTGGTTTGGATTGAGTCAACATCAGTCTTTAAGAAATTTCCTAGCAACTTCGCATTCTATCATTCTACACCACAAACTTGGCAAATTTTAAGCCAATATATCTCATCAAGATCCCACCCAATCTCATCAAGTCTCAATCTAGAAGTAGGGTTCCTAACCCTAGGTTAGGTTTCTAACCCTAGGTCAACAAACCCCAACCCTAACCCTAATGCAAAAGTGTGCATGGTTGTTTACATTTCAAATTAATATTTTGATATCCATAGAAAAAAATATTCTAATATTTAAATTATAAAATATACATGGTCGTGTTCTTTACGACAGCAAAGCGGAATTAAATGAATACAATACAATCTGCAATAATAAAAATTCTTCAATCTTGTAATCAACTCATCAAAGTGACTTCAAACCCTTGCCATGTCCAATCCTGCATCTTGAAAACTATAGGCACGTCAGTTGCATACAACTGACGCAATGCTATAATACAACGATTCTTCTACTTTAGCAAACACATACTTGAATGTAAACAGGAAATGTGACTATCCTAGTCGTGTCAGTGTATGATATGACTTAATTCCTATTGCAAACATTACACTACGATGACACTAATGCATAATTGTCCGGATTCTATGCATCCCATACTACATAGGTCCGAGGGCAAGCCCTTACGTACTCCATAAGATTCAATACCTCGCCATGAAATCCTACTCAGGTAACAAAACAAGGTTCAGACATCCCACAAGTATGGATTCTAGCCTCTGAGTACACTACCCGACTATACAGAACTCACCTTACGCAGACATCCCGTAAGTACCGCTCTAGCCCCGGAATATCAGAGATCCGCCTCCCATCCGCTTGACTATTCATGATCCCGGAGTACAACGCCCAATCGTTCATAATCCCAGATTTAATTGAGGCTCATCTCGTTCCGCATCACAGTTCTGGAGTACACCATCCGACTCGATGCAGGGCAATTTCGGTCCCAGAGTACACTGCCCGACTGAATTTACAGTTTCAAAGTACACCGCCCTACTATATTGAAAAGCCCCACTTACGTTTTCCCAGATTTTATTACATCTTCTTCTAGTGCCTACCCTTTAAGTTTGAAACATGAATAATAATACTACCTAGAGCTAGCTTACCCTCCTACCGGTCTTAAACAAATTTTAATAATTATTTTCAACACTTTGCCGGTACTTTGGGTCTTACTTAGCCTCTAGAATAAACATAATTCATGTTCACAACACCATGGGTTATTTATACCCTCTTTATGCTCATTTTGAAATTTCATTCATTCACATATCCAATTATTCCCTTGTTCACACAACTCGGTTATTTATATATCAATTTCATTATATTATCCAACATTTCAAATCAACATTCTCTATGTAAAATAGATATTTTATTCACCCCCATCTAATAGAATTTTCAAAGATGTTGTAATTACATCAAGTAAACTCTTTTTCTAAACAATATAATATTCAATTTCCAATTTTATTCTTTCACAACACCAAATTAACTCTATATCGAGTTGAATCCAAAAGATATAACTAAAATAATCAAAGTTTGATTCTGAATCAAAAGTAAATTAGTATTTATTTAGTTCCAAACTCCAATTTTATATTCAACTAAATCACCACATTTTCTCCTTAATTCACATATCAAACCTCATAATACAACACTTGACAAGATAATTAAATTCCACTTAATTCTTCATAAGGTACATCTTACTAACGTTCCAATTTTTTAAATTTTATACGTTGTAAAAGCTTTAGGACAACTAGATGAATGACATCAACCCAATAGTATTGAAAAATCATATAACTTTCAATACTACTTCAAAAATGAATTTATTAGTTTCATAGGAATTGTAAATGAGTCTACTACAACTTTGTAGTTAAGATCATCTAAAATCATCCTCAGTTACTTCATCTAAATTCATTTGCAAAATAGTAGGTTCAAAATCAAAAAATTGCAGCTCATGCTACTTGTAAAAATCACAAAAAATTCTATACTTCTTGAAATTTTATGTTCTTTAGATCGATTTAAAAGGATACAAGTCTACTATAACTTTGTAGTTGTACGTTTCTCCAAAATATTGTGTCTATAATCCTGAATTCTTCGAAATCTACAGCAGGGTCGAAATGTTATACAAACTACAGTTGTGCAATCTAGATGATCCAAATAAATAGATAAACTAGACACAAATTAAAACCTCGCAAGTGTACGAATCGTTTATAGAAGCGTAGTGAAGAGCAAGGGTCGATCCCACAGAGATTGTAGTACGTAACTCACTAATCAATAAAACAAAGAAAAAATGTGCAAATCATAAAGTTTTGTTCTAAAAGTCTATTTGGAAAGAAATGAAAAGATTAAAATCTAAATCAAGTAGAATCACAAATTGAGTCACAAATATCTATTAAAGTAGTTGGGCTTGATTCTCACCTATAGTCATGAATGCTAAGTCACTATCTACACTACTCTCGTCACTCATGTTTGTTCCTTTAAGGGCATGGTATCTACTCCTTAAAATTAATGTTTTCCTAGGCCAAGAATCAGGCATGGTATCTACTCTAATTTGTTTATTTCCTTAAGTATTTAGCATGGTATCTACAAAGTTGCACTTGAAGAAAGCATAGGAACAATGGAAACGAACAACACTCAAAGTTCTAGAAATTGGTATCAAATCTAGATCCTTCAAGTTGATTAAACCAAGAACCCCTAAAGATTCCTGTATTACAAATTATGAGCATAAGATATGGGTCATCTCTATACTCAGATAACAGAGTCAATTTATAATAAGCAAACTTGATAACATCAGGTTGTTCATGTCATTCAACTTGCTGTCACTCTCAGTCGACTGCCCTAAGAACTTCTGAACAAGTTTGATTCATATTATAAATTTTTATCAATACAATCAGGCTTAATCAATAAGTGATGAAAGCAGCGTTATTAGAAGATTATTACATTACATGACTACGGTTTCAATCAGCCCAACAACGAAATTAGTTCCACATATTCATAATAAAAATATTGCAATTAATAAATTTGTTCAAGGATTGCATTACAAAATTTAGAGAGGAGAAAAAGAATAAAAAATTAATTGCAAACCACTCTGTCTCAAAAGAACCGAATGCTTCCTTGAAGGCCAGTCAGCACAGAACGAAGAAGAAGAAGAGCCACGTCAAATCGAAGCAGTCAACGCGTCGAAGCACTGCGCACCCGTTCTGCCGCATGTGGATCGAAGCCTGCCCTTGGTCTGCCGTACGCCACGTCAGCCGAAGCTTTCTGTCCCGTCGCAAGCCGTCAGATCGAAGCCTCTGTGTCACATCAGCGGTCTCGCCCTGGAAGCCCACGTGAAGCCTCTGATGCGTGCCTGCTGCTTCCTTTTGCTTCGTTAGTCGAAAACAGAGAGACAAAGAGAGAAGATTTCTTTGTTTCTCTCTCTGTTTCTCTCTCTTTCTCTTACTTTGTATCGCTCTTTGTGCGCTGGCTTTTTTTGTAATTGCTGTGTATTTGCTGGCTTCCTCCCAGTTGTATTTTGCTGCCCTCTTATTTATAGGAGTAGGTCTTGTACGGCCATAGGATTTGGATGTGTCATCATCTCACCTGTAGATTAGGATATATCAGCAAACATACAAATCAGAATTTAGTATTTAAATTTAAATTTTAATTAGATAAACTTAAAATAACAGATTTTTATGTTTTTGGCTGATCCAAATCCTTGTAAATTTATTTTTTTCCTTTTACACCCTTATAAAAATTAAAATTCACTTTTTGCATTAAAAAAAAAAATCTTATTTCTTCATAAATAAATAATCAATTTAAATCTTAGAGAAACAAGACGACTTATAGACAATATAATTGAAAACAAGCACTTTTAATGGGTTATTGAATACAAATATTTGTATAAAAATTAGACACATCAAATACCCCTAAACTTAAGATTTTGCTTGTCCTCAAGCAAAAAGTAGAATCATGAACAAGGAAAAAAGTAATAGTAGACTCAACCCATCATACCAAGAATTCTCATTATGCATGCATCAAAATTGCAATTAAAAATATAAACAATTGCAAATAAAGTAAAAACAAGCATACCCACTTTCTCCTGTGCAATTATCTATTCATAGCTCTAAACCCAATCATATTTGTCATGCAATTAATTTTAATTATAGTATGTAACAACTCTATCTGTGATTATCCCTTTTCTCTACTACAAACCGAGTAGCAAACTAGAGTTTTTTTTTTATTTTAATTTTTTTAAATTTTTTTTTTTTAAAGTCTCTTCTCTAAGTTGTCACTTGCCTTTTGACGCGAATGAAAAACATTTGTGATGAATCCACCCGGTTACTCAACAAGTCACAAACTTTAAAGTGCTTTGCATACTCATATTTCAAGTTGTCGTTTGACGTAAAAGTAAACATTGGTGATGAATTGTAACACCCCTGCCCCTAGCTCAGACAATTTATACAATTTATAAGACAAATTAGATACTATGTAGTACAACTGCCCACCACAGGCTGCCTCTCAAAAGTTGGTTAACCGATTAGGTGACTCTTGATCCTTGGCTATTATTATTTATATTATATTTTTTAGTCTATATTTACCGATATGGGACTTTATATTCCATACCTCTCCCGTTCACACATTAGCCAGATCAAACTGTGCTTTCATGAACCGTGGGACCCCCACCACCACCACATTATATATTACCAATTAATACATCCATTATGCATGCATGCATGCATAATTTTCCCAAACAGTAACTTCCTTTATCAATACATATATATACATTATTTTATAATATTTCGAAAACTACGGGGTGTTACATACACCCCCCTTCAGAAATCAGCGTCCTCGCTGAGCACGGGGCATGCACAACCAGTGCAGGATCTCCTTTCTAACCGATGTGGAGTGGAGTACCCTGATTCTGCGTGTTGTCCAGACCCCTAGCCCACCCCCATGGATTTACCGGGCGTCCTGGCCACAACCCCGCTCCCTCTCAGGCATCTCTCAGGCATACATCTCACCCACTCGGTGTCGAAAGTCGGCTCTGATACCATTTGTAACACCCCTGCCCCTAGCTCAGACAATTTATACAATTTATAAGACAAATTAGATACTATGTAGTACAACTGCCCACCACAGGCTGCCTCTCAAAAGTTGGTTAACCGATTAGGTGACTCTTGATCCTTGGCTATTATTATTTATATTATATTTTTTAGTCTATATTTACCGATATGGGACTTTATATTCCATACCTCTCCCGTTCACACATTAGCCAGATCAAACTGTGCTTTCATGAACCGTGGGACCCCCACCACCACCACATTATATATTACCAATTAATACATCCATTATGCATGCATGCATGCATAATTTTCCCAAACAGTAACTTCCATTATCAATACATATATATACATTATTTTATAATATTTCGAAAACTACGGGGTGTTACATGAATACCCCAAGTTACTAAGCAACTCAAAACATTGGAGTAGATTGACTTTATTCATTATTTTTTTTTTTTGTTATTACTCTATTTACTTAAACTCTGTTTAGGACTAGATCAAAGGGGATAATCATAAGAAACAGCATCACATTTGTATTTTATGTATAATCGCATGACTCATACAATTTTGTAAGGAATTATGAAACTCAACAATCCTAAAGTAAATAAGTATACTTACTCTTACTTTATAAGAAATTGTTTATCCCAAAAAAAATATTTCAATGCTTATCTAAATGAAGAACTCAAAAGTGTAATGGTGAGATTAATTTAAATCCTTTTAAAATTTTTGTTTTTCTTTTCTAAAAAATAATAATAATAATAATAAAAATAATAAAAATAAATCATAAATTTATAAACCTTCCCCCCCAAACTTGAATATCACATTGTCCTCAATGGGAAAGGAAAAAGAAAAACAAAAAGAATGCAAAAGTTCAGAAATTCTCTCCTGATTTGTCTTTAAATTTCTGCACGCGCAGCGTTCGGTCTTTTGGCGATATCTGGAGCTGTAGATGTCCAAATGGGCTGAATGTTTTTTTGCTGGAAAGCTAAAAAGATAGGCTCCAACTTCTCTTTGAATCACCTTTCCTGATTTTGACTCCAAATTGCTCAAAAACAGCCGTCAATGCATGTGTTCAAAATAGCTCCGCCCTAGCGACTTCAAATTTTCTGCAATCCTACAAGATAAAATCCAAAACTTTAAAATAAAATAAACTAAAAGATAAATCAAATCTAAATGTAATAAGAGAAAACATGGGTTGCCTCCCAAGAAGCGCTAAGTTTTAAGTCTTCAGCCAGACATAATGAGTTTATGCAATATCTTCCTCTTGCGGCTCACAACTCATCTCGCTATAAGGTTTCCCACTATGCCCATCCACCTTGAACGTTTGATTTTTCTCTTCGCTATGAACATCCAACGCTCCATGTGGGGAAACCTTTGTAACAACATATGGCCCGTACCATCTTGACATAAGCCTATCTGCAATGGTCCACCTTAATGCACCCTTGTGTTCTTGCAAGATTCTCAACAATGTCTCTTCTTCCTGCATCCTTAAGTTTGCAGCAACTGTCACAGGTAATGTCTGGTTTTTACCCAAATATGCATACTTCAATTGTTCTGGCCGCAGCATTAGTTCCATATCTGGTGTCCTGGTAAAAGAAGAAACAAAAGTATTATTAGACACAAGATATTCAAACACAGGTGCAAACTTACCTGAACATGATTTTGGATTTTTAAGGTAATGTACTGTCTCTGCACTCCTCCAATCATCATATTCCTGTTCAACTTGAGATAGTGTTAGATAATGTGTAATTGAGGCTTGTAATGGATCGACACTATGTAGCTGAAATGTTTGGTTAACAGTCTCATGAACCACATCAACATTATAACATTCATGATCATTGTGTGGTAATTTTGGTGCATCAAACATTTTAAACTCAATCTTTTCACCATTTATTTTCATACTTATAGTACCCTTTTTAAAATAAATTTTCATATCAGCAGTACTCATAAAGGGTCTACCTAAAATGATAGGTAAAGAAGATAGCATTGAAGAGTCTTCCATATCCAAAACAACAAAATCTGCGGGAAAAATGAAGTCATTTACCTGAACCAATACATCTTCTAAAATACCTCTAGGTCTCTTGATGCTGCGATCAGCCAACTGCAAGGTGATGGATGTTGGTTCGAGTTCCCCCAATCCTAGCTTTTCGTAAACAGAGTATGAAAGAAGATTGATGCTTGCCCCCAAATCTAACAGTGCCTTTTCAAAAAATTGCTCACCAACCCTGTAAGGAATGGTAAAACTACCTGGATCCTTCAACTTAGGAGGTAATTTCCGCAATAACACTGCACTCACTTCTTCTGTTAGAGCCACATCCTCCTAAACCTGAAAAGTTTTCTTGTGAGTACAACATTCTTTCAAAAATTTGGCATAAAAAAGAATTTGTTTAATAGCATCAAGTAGGGGAATATTGATTTTTACCTTCCTGAGAGTTTCAAAAATATCAAATAAATATTGTTCTTTCTTTTGCTTGACTAACCTTTGAGGGAATGGTGGCAAAACTGCCCTTTCTTTTTCACTTACCTTATTGGAACCCAAAGATTTTGATGGTTGTGTATCTGATTCGTCTGCGTGTGTTCCAACCTTGCTGTCAATTACCTTACCACTTCTTAGTGTTGTCACAGATTTGAGCTGTTCTTGTCCTCTAGGGTTTGGTATGGTTTGTGATGGGAGTTCTCCTGCCTTTCTTTCACTTAACTCCTTAGCAATTTGACCAATTTGAGTTTCCAATTTCTGAATGGCCTGCCCTTGTTGGTTGCTTGTTTGATGTTGCCGTTGGAGCAATTGAAGAACGGTGGTTTTGAAATCCAACTTCTGTTCTTGCACTGGCCGATCAAACCCATTCCCAATCTGGAATTGCTGCGCATGCCCTTGTGCGAATTGAGTGCCTTGATGGTTTTGATTATTGCTCCATGAGAAATTTGGATGGTTTCGCCACCCTGGGTTGTATGTGTTTGAAAAATGGTTGTTCTTGGGCGGGTACACTCCCTGTCCTATGTAGTTAGCGTGCTCCTGATCTGTGAAAGAAGACATGGGACATGTATTAGTTGTATGATCAGAATGAGAACAAATTACACAAATTTCTTTTGTTTGGTTTTTTACACCACCCAACGTTGAAATTGCATTAACAAGCATATCAATCTTTTTGTTCATAATTTCCATTTCTAATTGCATGCTATCATTGCTAGAAATTTCGTAAACTCCTTGTTTTTTCGAAAGGCCCCTTCTTGTTAAGAATTGTTGTGATTCTCGCTGAGTTCTTCAAATAGCTCGATGGCCTCCTCACCACTCTTCCTCATCAAGTGTAACTCCTGTTTCCCCGTATTTGAATTTTTATACTGTATTTTCCTCAATTGTACTCTCTCGTCTATTTGAGATCATGTGAATTGTTCAGATTGAATAAAATCATTATTTTTGTCTCAACTCAAATTGTGGGTCCTTTTATCAAATTCAATTGTGTGCCATTTGTATCGTTCTTCATGAGAAATGGACCGATTCTTCTCATTTATCTCTCTAATCCCCATTTTTGTGCATTTTGACTATTTCTTTTGTTGGGCTCTTTTTGAAACGGATCCCAAAACCCACGAACCCGCAAACTCGCAAACCCTACTATAAAACCCTACCCTAACCCTAATCAAACCCTAATACTGTTATAACCCAAATCCCACAGCCGCTAATCATCTTCTTCACCCCGTTTCCTTCTCCATCTCTTTCGCATGCCATCAACCCATCCCCCGATCTCCTTCCGTCCACTTCGACCTCCTCTCCACCTCCGACGTTTCGCCAACAACCCACACCACCACAGAACCCCACCATCATCCTCCATCTTCGCTATCGAACTCAACTCCGAAACCCAACCAAACTCGCCTTCATCCAAACTCGACATCTCCCTCACCATCACCTCGCCGCCTCCAACTCATCCCCTCGACCACCCCTCATCCTTCATCACGTCGTCGCACACCCCATACCCACTCCCTTCGCTCCTCCCCTGTTCTTGAACCCAACAGAGCCGCCGCGCGACGAGCTCCCTCTCGACGTCGTCGCCGCCGCCGCCGCCGCCGCCTGCCGTCGTCACCGTCGTCGACTACTCCCCAGGCGAACCCCAACCAAGCTATCGCCGCCTTCAGTCGCCGTCGAACCAACCGGAAAAGAACGAAGAAGAGAACAAACGAAGGAGGAGGAGGAAAAGGCGGGATCGAATCTCGACCATCGGATAACGTCAAGATCCGCGCTATCAGAGCCCACCTGATCGGTGTCCCGTGTTCTGGCCACAGCGGATCCCATTCCGCTGTACGCTGTTCGTCCCAGATCCGGTGTGCGGAATAAATCCGATTGGCCGCGGTTGCTGTCCCATGTTCTTGCCGCCCCAGATCCCGATCGGCTGTACGCTGTTTTGGGCTGATCCTGTGTGGGGGAAAGCTCGATCTTTAGTAGTTTTTCGCACGCACTTTTTGAGGACTTCTTCCGGGATTTTTCTACCCAAATGGCTACAAAAAGTGGAGTTTATCATCGTCATCTAAGGCAAGTATCATTGTACATTTTATTGTTCTAGTACAAGCACCCTTGAAATATTACAAATAGTTAGATTGTGACTCCTCTTTGAAATATCGTTGTGATCAACATTGAACCTCCAAATTGACAATTCTAAGAGTCACAAAATTTCCTTGTATTTAATTTATAATTATTGGACTCTTTTACCCTTGAACACATGAACACATAGACATATGAATTAAGGAGCCCTAAATTTGTAGATACATGTCACATTCACTATTTGACGAACTTGCAACCCTATAACTTGAAAAACATTTATTATTTGCTGTTTTGACCTCCAATATCATGTATTTATGCCACATAATAACTTAGACGCCAAATGCCATTTTCCCATGTAACCTACGCTAGTAGGTTATTTCTACGAGTTGCTGTCCTGAATTTCCTCTCGCTGTTTCGTCCCCCTTATCATTTGAATCTGGGCCCAAGCCCTGAATAGAAATTGTAGATCTGGATGTGTAGATATCGATAGACTCCAAAATTTTTGAATTCGGAGTTACGGTCTAGGAGTTATGGTAGTTATACTGCAGCTGTGTCAGTAGATGCAGTTTTGCAAAACTGCTGTATACATTTACTTCGCAAATTAATTTAGCTGTGTAAACAGTGAGCGTTTGACCCCAAATTTTATATGTAGTTGCTGGACACCCTATAGGACATCCCCAATTTTTCTTAGAATTAATTTATATTATTTCAAGCCTATTTCACATTTATAAATACAAGTACACAAAATCTGCCTGAACAAATGTAACAAACCGGGGTTTGAGGGAAAGACTATAGAGTGGACAACATAGGTAAGTGTACTCGGAAGGGGGCCCGTGTTTCCCAAAGTTGTATGTTGAATGGAACTAAGTGCCACGTAGAACTAAGTGTCACGCCATGGTTGA
Source organism: Hemerocallis citrina (assembly GCA_017893485.1). NCBI lineage: Eukaryota > Viridiplantae > Streptophyta > Magnoliopsida > Asparagales > Asphodelaceae > Hemerocallis > Hemerocallis citrina. Next base: position 59,894,412 of record CM030363.1, read on the forward strand.
CGGGGGCCACCTCTAGAGCCTACGGGGGCCACCTCTAGAGCCCATTACAAGGTTACATGATATATATTTGCGATCATATGGAACTAAGTGCCACGTAGAACTAAGTGTCACGTCATGGTGACGGGGGCCACCTCTATAGCCCATGGTTTGATCACCTGCTTGTTTGATGCCTGAGTACACCGCCCTATAGACTCCATTACTAGGTCTAAACGTAATTGATTTGACTGTAGCAACCATGTAGTAAAAAGATGGATGCATGTCTTGCTACCTAGATAGTAATCACACAAGACTTGAACTTAATACCTGATACATGATTATCCTGTTGCCTGATTATCCTGTTACCTGATTATCCTGTTACCTGATTACCTGGTTACCTGATATCTGATACATGAAACTTGAACATGACACCTGTAACTTGAAATATGAAACTTGATACGTGAAATCTGACACATGAAACATGATACTTGATGTTAGTTACCCCTATAGGTTCACCTGACATATGTTTTACCATTAGTAGTTGTTAACTAGCCTGTTTACTAAGTAGTCCGCCCTTACTAGCTAATTCCTGGTTGTTCCCACTACTTGTTGTATCCCTGTTACATTCTTGATTCCAGTTCCTGTTCCCCATACTTGTACTTATTTTCACTATTTGTGGCCCTAGCTTGCACTAAGGGCATTTTCTCTTGTTTTTCCTTTGTTTTCCTGTTTATATTATTAAGCAGACTTTGGAGACGAGTTTCCTGCTAGAATTGGCGAGCAGACATTTCAGGTTTTGCTTGGAGCAAGGACCTGTTTAAATAATTGCTTTCCTTAAGGTATCTGTTTCTTCTGCTGTTTAAGACTTGTTTCCGAGTTTACACTTGATCCAGACATGGGAACTATTTGAGTATTATTATTTGTTTAAATTGTTTTCTGTTGCTTAATAAGTTATTCATGCATGCTTGGTTTTATATATCTCTCTTGTTATATACTTGTTGTGATGCTGAGTCGATCCTACAGCTTATGAATGATGTTAAGATCATTCGCTGGGCTTCGTCATGCACTCGTATTTCCATATTTTGGGAAGCGGGGCATGACATCAAGATTCCATTGCAAGCTGAATCTACAATTGCTTTGTTAGTGTCATTTAAACCCTCATAAAATGCTTGTACCTGATCATCCTTAGGCATGTTGTGTGTAGGACACTTGAGAAGCATGTTCTTGAAGTCCTTCCATGCTTCGAAAAATAAATCACCATCTTTTTGTTGGAAGAGTTGTATCTCCCTTTTTAGTTGTTTGGTTTTCTGGGCTGGAAAGAATTCTTTCAAGAACTTTGTTGCCAATTGCTCCCATGATTGAATTGATCCTGGTACCAAAGAATTATACCACAATTTAGCATTAAGTTTTAAAGAAAATGGAAACAAGATTAACCTGATTCGTTCAGGGGTAAACCCTTGGACGCATTGTGTTATGCAAAGATCAAAGAAATCTTGCAAATGGAGGTGCGGATCCTCGTCTATTCTGCCACTGAAGTGGGGAACCATGCTGAGTAATTGAGGTGAAAGATGCATATTCCCTGTGACATTAGGTTGATAAGCAATGCAGGAGGGTTGCTCAATATTCTTCGGAGTGAATTTGTCCTGCATTGGTACTCGATTTGGTACTTCCTCACCCATTGTTGCTTGTGAATTGGTTCCTGAAAGAAAATATAATAAAAGAAAAAGAAAAAAAGAAAAAGCTAAAAATTGATTTGCAAGTTAAAATACTAAACAATCCCCGGCAACGGTGCCAAAAACTTGTTGTGCAATCTAGATGATCAAATAAATAGATAAACTAGACACAAATTAAAACCTCGCAAGTGTACGAATCGTTTATAGAAGCGTAGTGAAGAGCAAGGGTCGATCCCACAGAAATTGTAGTACTTAACTCACTAATCAATAAAACAAAGAAAAAATGCAAATCATAAAGTTTTGTTCTAAAAGTCTATTTGGAAAGAAATGAAAAGATTAAAATCTAAATCAAGTAGAATCACAAATTGAGTCACAAATATCTATTAAAGTAGTTGGGCTTGATTTCCACCTATAGTCATGAATGCTAAGTCACCTTCTACACTGCTCTCGTCACTCATGTTTGTTCCTTTAAGGGCATGGTATCTACTCCTTAAAGTTAATGTTTTCCTAGGCCAAGAATTAGGCATGGTATCTACTCTAATTCGTTTATTTCCTTAAGTATTTAGCATGGTATCTACTAAGTTGCACTTGAAGAAAGCATAGGAACAATGGAAACGAACAACACTCAAAGTTCTAGAAATTGGTATCAGATCTAGATCCTTCAAGTTGATTAAACCAAGAATCCCTAAAGATTCCTGTGTTACAAATTATGAGCATAGGATATGGGTCATCTCTATACTCATATAACAGAGTCAATTTATAATAAGCAAACTTGATAACATCAGGTTCTTCATGTCAGTCAACTTGCTGTCACTCTCAGTCGACTGCCCTACGAACTTCTGAACAAGTTTGATTCATATTATAAATTTTTATCCATACAATCAGGCTTAATCAATAAGTGATGAAAGCAGTGTTATTAGAAGATTATAACATTACATGACTACGGTTTCAATCAGCCCAACAATGAAATTAGTTCCACATATTCATAATAAAAATATTGCAATTAATAAATTTGTTCAAGGATTGCATTACAAAATTCAGAGAGGAGAAAAAGAATAAAAAATTAATTGCAAACCCTTCTGTCTCAAAAGAACCGAATGCTTCCTTGAAGGCCAGTCAGCACAGAACGAAGAAGAAGAAGAGCCACGTCAAATCGAAGCAGTCAACGCGTCGAAGCACTGCGCACCCGTTCTGCCGCACGTGGATCGAAGCCTGCCCTTGGTCTGCCGTACGCCACGTCAGCCGAAGCTTTCTATCCCGTCGCAAGCTGTCAGATCAAAGCCTCTGTGTCACGTCAGCGGTCTCGTCCTGGAAGCCCACGTGAAGCCTCTGATGCGTGCCTGCTGCTTCCTTTTGCTTCGTTAGTCGAAAATAGAGAGACAGAGAGAGAAGATTTCTTTGTTTCTCTCTCTGTTTCTATCTCTTTCTCTTACTTTGTATCGCAATTTGTGCGCTGGCTTTTTTTGTAATTGCTGTGTATTTGCTGGCTTCCTCCCAGTTGTATTTTGCTGCCCTCTTATTTATAGGAGTAGGTCTTGTACGGCCATAGGATTTGGATGTGTCATCATCTCACCTGTAGATTAGGATATATCTGCAAACATACAAATCAGAATATAATATTTAAATTTAAATTTTAATTAGATAAACTTAAAATAACAGATTTTCATCTTTTTGGCTGATCCAAATCCTTGTAAATTTATTTTTTTCCTTTTACACCCTTATAAAAATTAAAATTCACTTTTTGCATTAAAAAAAAATCTTATTTCTTCATAAATAAATAATCAATTTAAATCTTAGAGAAACAAGACGACTTATAGACAATATAATTGAAAACAAGCACTTTTAATGGGTTATTGAATACAAATATTTGTATAAAAATTAGACACATCAACTGCCACTGTTCAAACTTGTAAAATTCATTATAAATTCAATTGTTCATAAAAAGTTGATTTCTTAGACTCTAAAGAAAGGTTAACGAGTCTAATTGAATTTCTTAGCTTTGACATTTCTCAAAATACTGCATCTAAGATTCAGAAATGATCTAAATCTGAAATGTGTACAAATTTCTAGCAACTAGCCAACTGCTAACCAGTTCTAAATTTAGATTTTACTAAAATAGTAAAAAAATCCAAATATTATGAAATATTAATGAGATGTTCTTGACATATACAAGATGCTCCTATAAAAATTTTAGCTCCAGATTCCATATAGTTTAATAGATATGATTTTCTGTAGTACAACACTTAAATCAGAAACTTAAAAACGTTCCCAAATCAATCATATTATAACTTCACACATTTAATCAACAACACATAATCTAAACATGAATACTTAATCTATATAGGCTATCATGCTTCTAACAATTCACATATATATATTCTACAATCTAGCATTCAACGAATAAAATTATATTAGAAAGTTGGAGAAACACCCACCTCAAATATAGAATTCCAAATAGTAGAACTCCACAAAATCCTCCAAGATCCCAAGCAAAAAGCCGGCCTCTCTCTCCTTGACAAACCGCAAGTCTCTCTCTCTCTTTTTTTTTCTTTGTTTTGATTTGCATTCTGTTAATGACAAAGGGGTGATCTATTTATAGGAAGAGTGAGTGGTCAAAATGACTCTCCACTTCCCAAAATAACTCCCCACTACCGAGTAACTCACACGCTCTCCCTCATTCTCACAATTATGGCCGGCCAACTCATGGGAGTGTGCACAAGGCACGTGCACGTGTACTCAATGTGTGTGCACATTTTTTTTATACAATTTTCATTATTAGTTTTCATTAAGTTAGATGTGTGTGTTACACATAGCAAGGTGCACCAATCTAACTAAATTTTCAAATGTACATTAAGTGCACACAAAAATAATCATAGGCTTTAAATTTACAATTAGTTTTAGTGGGCTATAACAATGGATTTAGGCCTAATGGATTTAATAAGAAATAAATCACACAATTTTGACTAGAAAAATGAGAGGATAGGAACCAACACATGCACTGCAAACGCGTGCGTTACACGTATCAATTCAAAAATAAATTTGAGTGAATGAAAAATAGTCAAAATAAAAAATACGCAAGAACATTTATATTAATTATATTACGGATATTTCACATAACGGTAAAACAAACGTAATCAACACGTGTATTGAAAGCACGTGCAATGCACGTAAAAATACGAAGATTAAAATAATTGGTCAAGTTGGCTCAGAATATGATAAAAATAAATTTTGAGAAAACGGAAAATGTATAAATAGTCGAAATACAAAATACGTATGATATTCATATTAAAATACGTTACGGACATTACCTGTAACAGTTAAAATACTTGTGTGTAACACCCATGGACAAAATTTTCATAACTCAATTTGGCGGGGTGTTACAGTCTTCCCTCGTTAGAACAGTTCTGTCCTCAGAACTTACTAGGGTAAAAGTTGTATCTTATTCACACCAAAGAAAAAAATCATTATTGTATATAAAACAGTTGTCTATACTAAGAAGATAATTGTAGCATAAAAATACGTATTGTGGAAAACCAAAACAGTCATATGTCAAGAAACTAGAGTATCAAAGTGAATAAGAACGAAATACGAAAGTATTAGAAAAAAAACAGGGTAAATTGAGAAGGGAAAGGTGAGGCATAATAAAATAGATGCTTAAAAATAAGTATAGTAACAAAATAATAAATGTAGTAATAAGTAGTATGAAAAAGAATAAAAAATTAGAAGTATGGAAATAAATAAGAAATGAAAGAAGAGTGTAAGTGTAAAGAATAAAGGCATTGGAATTGATAAATTATAATGCAGTAGGAAAAATTTGAAAATAGATCAAGAGCGTAAGGGTTATTAGGTAGCTAAAAGTAATGATAATAAAAAGAGCAGTATGATAACAAAATATCGAGACATAAAAAAAACCGATAAATAATTGAGAAAATCATAAAAATTTAAAAGTAGTTAGCAGTAGCTAATAAGAATATGAATAATTATGAAAAGAGAAGTTAATTAAAGAAAAATGGGAAGGATAAAATGGTCAAAAGCATAAACTAAACTAGTAGTATATACTGCGAGATAAAAATGAAGTAGTAATTTGATAGAAGACTATTTGATAAAAGTTTGAAAAATATACGAGCATGAAATTTAGTTAAAAGTATAGACAATATAAGATAAAAGTAACTTTTTGTATATCAAGTTAATATCATAAAATAATTCATAAAGTAAATACAATAAATATATATATATACGATTTAAAAACTAAATATATAGAACACTAGTTGGTATATATCAAAATATTTTCAAATTATCAAGTAGAGCAAGAAACTAGTATATAGTATTATAATTAATCGTAAATGCAACAATATTATAAATATGAAATCTATAAGCAACCGGAGAAACAAAAGTAAAAGTAACAAGACATTATTGAAATAATATGTAATATTAATTGGGTTAAAAATAAATTTTAGATACTAAACGAAAGTATAAATATATGAGTAACAAACATATCGAAGATAGGTTAGCAATTAAACATAAAAATGGAATTGTATAAAAATACAAATTAATAAAATAATTAATTGTAACCAGTACTAAAATAATAATAACCCATATATGATAGATGCAGAAGTAAATATAAATAGTAGGGTAATTAATTAAACGCGTATATAAGTATCTGTATCATAAATAATAAAGTTGAAGTAGTATAAGCTAAGTTGTAAAAGATTATAAACTAGTACAAAAATGGAATAGTGGTAAGTAAATATATGCAAAAATAAAAGTGGGGGTTATTAAAGTAGAAAAATCTCTTTTTTGTGGGTTCGCCTCATTGGTGTCCAACTGCAGGCTTGCCTCCTTGACATCATGTTACAGAATTGCCTTTACAACATCTAGTTGCAGTTTGCATTCTGGACATTCGGTTGCATATTTTGCCTCCCCGACATCCAGTTGCAGTTTGCCTCCACTGACGTCTAGTTGCATATTTTCCCTCTCGACATCAGGTTGCACCGAAATGGGAATTGAATGATGTAATCTTCCATATGTACTTGGACATGAGATGTTTAATTTAAGTATGATGTTATGTTTTGAAAATGGGGATATAAAAATAGATGTAAAAGTTGGGATAGTAAGAGGAGGAAATGAAGCAGAAAATTACAACAATAAAATATTAAAATAGAAATATATATTTTATATATCGAATATATAAAATTAGTAGTAATGAAAAGGATTTATAACATTAAGGAAAAATAGTATAAAGTGTATGCATGAACTGAAAATACAAATAAGAACAATAATTTTGTTGTAAATTAAGATAATAAACATAAATAATTATATAAAAAAATATATATATAGTAATGTTGTAACCCCCGTTCTCGTAAATACGTATTTCTCGAATATTTTCTGTATTTTAATTATTATTTGTTAAATTTTTTTTGAATCTTCGATTAAAATCTTTTCTAAACGAAAATTATCATTTCAAACAATTGTGTATTTTTACTTCACTTTCCATTTTTTATCGACAATATATATTCCTGTTTGGATTATTTTATTATAAAGTTGATAAGACAAATTCTTACTTAGTTGTATAATGTTATTATTACTATTATTATTATTATTATTGCTATTGTTATTATTATTATTATTATTATTATTATTATTATTATTATTGAATTATTTTCATGAATGTGTTGAATCCAATTCTATCATGTATGTATTATTATTATTATTATCAGTATTGTGTTATTATTATTATTATTATTATTATTATTACTAGTATGATTATGATGATTATTATTACTGTTATTATTATTATTGTTATTATTACTATTATTATTATTATTATCGATATTATTATTATTACTGTTATTATTATTATTATTATTATTATTATTATTATTATTATTATTATTATTATCATTATTATTATAATTATTATTATTATGTGTTTTTATTTGTATTATTATTATTATTAAAAAAAATTGTTAAAACCCATTAGTTTTGATCTATATTATATTATCTAATTATTTAAATTGAAGTCCATCATCTAAAGCCCAAATTTTATATTCAATTTGCATTATTTATTAATATCTAACCTGAGCCCAACCCATGCCCATCTCCTGTTGGATTCTAACCCAAACTCTTTCCCTTATTGGATCCTAGACTACCTATAAACCCAAATCCACAAACCAATTCTCCCCCTAATCTGTTTTTTTTACCAGATCAACCCCCAACTACACATATCCCCGTATCTCCTGATTTTTCTCCTCATGCTCCCCACTATCTCAACTATCCCCATTATAATATTTATACCATATTTATTAAACTCTGTCTCTCTTTCTTCCCTCACTCTTCCCTTCCCGTTCTCTCTCCCAAACAAACAGAGAACCCCCCTTCTCCATCGTCTTCCTCATTCCGCCGCTTACCCCGACCTCCAAACCCATCCCGCTCGCCATTGCCTCGCCCGTCTGCGCCTCGCACTCCCCAAACTCCATCGTAGTCATCCTCCTCGCCTCTACATTTCACTACCCTCGACTGCAGTCTCCATCCCGAAACTCCTCTTCCTCCTCTGCTCGCGACTCCTACCAACGCCTGCAGATCCCTCAGTCGAGCCCGTCGCCATCCAGTCGACTCCGCCTTGCATTGCGGCCGCTTACCGATCGTGATGCACTGCAAAGCCTCCCTCATCGTCGCCTTCATTTTCCCCCCTCCATCCTCAAAATTGCACCGGAGTTCCACCATCAAACCCATCGACTTCGTCTTCAAGCTTCATCATCCTCGCCATTACCGCTCGCTCCTCCTCCTCGCACTCTCCGCCCCGTTGCCGCTCCAAGCTCAAGCCGACCACCACCTCGACGACCTGCCTCTACCTTCCATCGGAGCCTCGTCACCATCTCCCCTGTTTCATTTCCAAAGCAGAGCATCCCCAAGCTCCTGCACCCTACATTCTCCGTCGAGCCACCCTCGACTTCGCCGCAGCGTAGCCACCGCGCTAGCGGGGTCCCCCATCTCCACTCGTCGCCCCACTGCTAGTCGCCTTCCACCACCATCCTCCAACCTCCGAGAACCCATCCACGGTTGTGCCAGCACCACCCAAACACTTCCCCACTGCACTACCACTTCCAACTTCTCCGTTTCTCCAATGTCATTTGAAAGCCGTCGTCGACCGCCAGTGCCTCGCCACGACAACCCCGCCCATGCATATCCTCCGCTTGCTGCCTCCCATGACTGCTGCACATTGCCGCTGTCTCTGTATGTTCCCGCCAATAGAGGCTCCCTTGATCTTGGCCGTCCGATCCCCCATCAGATCATCTTCTTCTTGATCATCATGATTATCATCATCAAAGTGAACCTGGACCTTCGATCTAGATCGCGATCGTGATTATCGTGATCGTTTGCTCGTCACCGTGTAGCTGGGATTTCGATCTCGTTATTCTTCGCATATTCGGATTAACCTAATCATTATCAAAGGCAAGTCTACTTGAACTCGTTTATTACTCTAGTTCAAGATTATTGATCTCTGCAAGTAGTTCTCTCTCGATTATCGTAATATTGCATTGTGTACCTTCTGTTAGGGATATCGAGGGTATACACGAGCTGACCCGAAGTATCCTTGACTTCGTGCCAATATCCGTTGATTCAAACCCAAGCTTGCATGCATACATGACATGAATAAATTGATTAGAAACTTGTACGTAGAAATATATAGTGATTGAATACATGTTGATTGATTAATATCTCTCGAATTGAATCGTGACATGATAACTTGGCCTTGTGTATTGTAGAAAATCATCTTAGCCTATTGTATATAACGTTAATGCATTCCATAATTCAAGAACATGTAGATTATCCGTTTTGATGAATATATATGATGACTTTTTATTATTTCTTGCTGTCTGCCCTGTTTTGCACTGAGGTTCCGACCCTGTTACAATAAGAATCAACCAAAACAATATAAAAAGGAATTATAGCCTAATGAATCTAGTTTACAGAAAATCTTACGGATCTAGATTCTGATCTATGACCTGTTAGTTATTGCACTTTTTGTCACCACTGATTTGTATTTCCATAATTGCAAATTAGTAAAACACCGGCACAACATTTAGTTGAAACACCATGATAATAGTAGTTTAATGACATGAAAATCTCTAGAAACTTAGTAGACATGCTTAGGATCCATTCCTAATTTTTATAGATTTTATATTGATTTTACATATTGTTTTCACCCATAGAATTTTGACTATAAGCTTCTGTCAGAACCCTTAAGCTGTAAAGATTAGAGTAATATATCTAGTTATAATCAGAATCAATTGAAACTTACTGAATATGAATTTTAGAACCAGATGTCTAGTTTACAGCCCTTTTGACAGAATCAAATTCCGAGTTATAGTTTGTGAGCTATTGCCATTTTAGTACGGCTGTGTCTACTCTTTTCATATTCACAATTACATGTGTATTATCATGCATCGCATCATTTTGTTGCATCCTTATCGTCGCCTTGATACTCTTATACACATTTTCATGGTCATGAATGACACAATAAAATATTAAATAATCCGGGGTAATAAGGTTGACTTAGTAGTGGATAATCTTAGAAATTGTTCTCGGTAGGGCCTTTCTTATTTACATGGATTATTGACATGGAAGGTGGAGAAATACTCGTGACCTCGTTAACTTGTGACCTTGCTATCATGTTATCACGTTATCTTGTGACATTGTTATCTTGTTACACCAAGTACACGCTCTGTAGATCCCACCACTATATCTAAAACGAACACTGTTTTGCATGCACCGAACCTGTGGTATGGGACACAGTAGTACATGCACTATATAGAAAAAATAAAATACTAATAAACCTAAGTTGACACTTGTACACTTGACCATTGTTTATTGACATTGTTATTGCTTTTAGACTTTATTCTTGCTTCATATTCCTTGATGTACCATGTTCCTTTACTCTTTTCTTTTCACTACTTGCTGTCCATACTTGCTCTAACGGATATTTTTTCCCACTCTAGTTGATCCAACTGCAGGTGCACAAGGAGAATTGCCTTGGTGAGCAGTTCTTCTAGGATTGGAGCAGGAGCTGCTTTGAAATAAATTGTTTCTTCCATATTTATTTTTATATTCGTATTGTTACTTTGTTGAATTTGTATCTCGAGCTTTGTTGACCTGTATTTATTGTTTATTTTCAGTTGTTGGTTATTATGTTGGATTACTGCATATTTTATGTGAATGTTTTTCTACGTGATTGTGATTATTCCTTTTTCATATTGTTGAGTTAAGACTGGTACAGCTTATGGATGATGTTAAAATTATTCGTTGGGCTTTTGTCACGGGCTCGTATTCCTGTATTTTTGGAAGCGGGGCGTGACAAATGTATTAATTGGGTAAGTGCAAAATGATATGTATAGTAAGTATGTTGAAATATATGATATATATATATATATATATATATATATATATATATATATATATATATATATATATATATATATGGAAATCAGTGGAAAGTATATGTAGTAACCAAGAATATAAAGATAATAAAAATTGAAATAAAGAAAAAAATATAGATAGTGAGTGTATATAGTATATTAGAGAAATATAAAGCTACAAAATTAATAAGTAGCTATTAATAGTGAAAAATAAATAGAACAAAACAAACTAGAAAATAATATGTACTAACAATAGTATCGAATATAAGCTATAACAAAAAAAAATAGTAGGAAAGAAGATTTATAATGTGTAGAAGTATGTGATATTTATATAAGTAAAATATTACAATCTTTTTAAAAATATACTGAAATGAATAAGACCATGGAAATTAATGGAAAAATTATAGCATCATAAAATCAAGTAATTGTAAAGTGAATGTAAACATACACAAATCAAAATTAAAAATCTGATAGAAATAAAAACAAAGGAAAATGATAGTCTTAATAATAATTTAATAAGTAGTAATTCAAAACTTAATAGAATACGTAAAAGTAATAACAAAAATAAATAAGTGCCGTAAAAATGCTTAATAGTAAGGAGGATAAAACATCAAGAAAGAAAACGAGTAAGTCAAACTTAAAAGATTAAGACTAAGGAAGATAGATAGAATAATAATATCCAAGTGAATTAATAGTATAAGAAAATAATTATTTGAAAAAATATTAAACGTTAAAGATGAAAAGTACTACGAGGAAAATACACGAAGAAAATAAAGAGAAAAGCTTAGTCTATGTAGGTTCAAACCAACAATAGCACTCGTGATACCAAGGGAAAACATGCTTGCATACAATCTCACATCAATGTATACGAGGAGAGTAACATAAATGCAAGTTCCATAACTTCATCATTCATGACTCCAAACTGACACTCACACTCTAATGTCCACCCTAATTGTGTCGTCCTTATAATTTTGAACTACTTATTGAATTCGGCTTTGATACCACTCGGTAACGCCCTGAATTCCAAACACAGGTAATTCATAGCAAATACAGGATCTTTTACTTCAAATTCGAACACATTTAAAAGGAATTTAAAACTTTTTATTTTCAACATGTTCTTTATGACATCACATCGGAATTAAATGAATACAATACAATCTAAATAATGAAAATTCTTCAATCTTGTAATCAACTCATCATAGTGACTTCAAGCCCATCCCAAGTCCAATCTTGCATCTGAGAAACTGTGGGCACGTCAGTTGCATACAATTGACGCAATACTATAATACAGTGATTCTTCTACTTTAGCAAACAAAAACATGAATGCAAACAGGAAAAGTGACTATCTTAGTCGTGTCAGTGTATGATATGACTTAATACCTAATGCAGATATTACACTACGATGACACTAGTGCATACTTGTTCGGGTTCTATGCATCCCATACTACATAGGTCCGAGGGCAAGCCCTTACATACTCCACATTATAGGGTTCAATCCCTCGCCATGAAATACTACTTAGTAACAAAACAAGGTTCATACATCCCACAAGTATGGATTCCGGCCCCGGAGTACACCGCCCAACTATACAGAATCCACCTCATGTAGACATCTCGCAAGTGCAGCTCTAGCCCAGGAATATCAGAGATCCGCTTCCCATCCGCTTGACTATTCATGATCCCGGTGTACACCGCCCGATCGTTCAAAATCCCGGATTTATTTGAGGCTCGTCTCGTTCCACATCACAGTCTCGGAGTACACCGCCCAAATGGATACAGGGCAATTACAGTCCCGGAGTACACCGCCCTACTGAATCTATAGTCCTGGAGTACACTGCCCAATTATATAGAAACGCCCTACTTACGTTTTCCCAGATTTCATTACATCTTCTTCTAGTGCCTACCCAAGTTTGAAACCTGAATAATAATACTACCTAGAGCTAGTTTACCCTCTTATCGGTCTTAAACAATATACTGAGAACGATAGCCCATATTGGTCACTTTTCAAATTTCAATAATCATTTTCATCACTTTGCCGGTACTTTGGGTCTCACTTAGGCTCTAGAAACAACATAATTCATGTTCACAACACCATGGGTTATTCATACCATCTTTATTCCATTTTGAAATTTGATTCATTAACATATCCAATTATTCTCTTATTCACACAACTCAGTTATTTATATAACTAGTTTCATAATCTAATCCAACATTTCAAATCAACATTCTCTATGTAAAATAGACGGTTTATTCACCCCTTCTAATAGAATTTCAATGAAGTTGTAATTACATTCAGTAAACTCTTTTTTCTAAACAATATAATATTCAACTTCTAATTTTATTCTTTAACAACCCCAAATTAACTCTATATCGATTTGAATCCAAAATATATAACTAAAATAATCAAAGTTTGCTTCTTAATTAAAAAGTAAATTAGTATTTATTTAGTTCCAAACTCCAATTTTATATTCAACTCAATCCCCACATTTTCTCCTTAATTCACATATTAAACCTCATAATATAACACTTGACAAGATAATTAAATTCCACTTATTTCTTCATAAGGTACATCTTACTAACGTTCCAACTTTTTCAATTTTATACGTTGTAAAAGCTTTAGGACAACTAGATGAATGACATCAACCCAGTGGTATTGAAAAATCATATAAATTTCAATACTACTCCAAAAATAGATTTATTAGTTTCATAGGAATCATAAATGAGTCTACTATAACTTTGTGGTTAAGATTATCTAAAATCATTCTCAATTACTTCGTCTAAATTCATTTGCAAAACAGTAGGTTCAAAATCCGAAAACTGCAACTCATGCTACTTGTAAAAATCACAGAATATTCTATACTTCATGAAATTTTGTGTTCTTTAGATCAAATTAAAGGTATACAAGTCTACTATAACTTTGTAGTTTTAAGTTTGTCCAAAATATTGTGTCTATAGCCTTGAATTCTTCGAATATTTCAGTAGGGTCAAAATGTTATACAGACTGCCACTGTTCAAACTTGTAAAATTCATTATAAATTCATCTCTTAATGAAAAGTTGATTTCTTAGACTCTAATGAAAGGTTAACGAGTCTACTTCAACTTCTTAGTTTTGACCTTTCTCAAAAGACTACATCTAAGATTTCGAAATGATCAAAATCCGAAATGTGTAGAAATTTTCAGCAACAAGCCAACTGTCAGCTGGTCCTAAATTTGGATTTTATTAAAATAGTAAACGACATCCAAATATTATGAAATTTTAAGGAGATGTTCTTGACATATACGAGATACTCCTATAAAAATTTTAGCTCCAGATTCCATATAGTTTAATAGATATGATTTTCTGAAGTACAACTAAAACTTAAAACAACAACTTAAAAATGTTTGCAAATCAATCATATCATCATTTCACACATTTATTCAACAACATATAATCTAAACATGAATACTCAATCTATATACGCTATCATGCTCCTAACAATTCACACATATATTCTACAATCTAGCATTCTACTAATAAAATTATATTAGAAAGTTGGAGAAACACCCATCTCAAATGTAGAATTCTTAGTAGTAGAACTCCTCAAAATCCTCCAAGATCCCAAGCAAAAAGCCGGCCTCTCCCTCCTTTACAAACCGCAAGTCTCTCTCTTGCTCTTTTTTTTTCTTTCTTTGTTTTGATTTGTATTCTATTCATGACAAATGTGTGATCTATTTATAGGTAGAATGAGTGGTCAAAATTACTCTCCACTTCCCAAAATAACTCTCCACTACCCACTTACTCACCCACTCTCCATCCTTCTCACAATGATGGCCGGCCAACTCATGCGAGTGTGCACAAGGCACGTGCACGTGTACTCAATGTCTGTGCACACTTTTTCATACAAATGTTACTATTAGTTTTTATTAAGTTATATGTGTGTGTTACACATGGCAAGGTATACCAATCTAACTAAATTTTCAAATGTACATTAAGTGCACCCAAAAATAATCATAGACTTTAAATTTACAATTAGTTTTAGTTGGCTACAAAAATGGATTTAGGCATAATTGATTTAATAAAAAGTAAATCACACAATTGTAACTAGAAAAATGAAAGCAAAAATATTCATGACTCAAAAAAATTTTAGGAACCAACACATGCACTGCAAACCCGTGCGTTGCACGTATCAATACAAAAATAAATTTGAGGAAAGGAAAAACAGTCAAAATATAAAATACGTAGAACATGTGTATTAATAATATTATGGATATTTCACGCAACGGTAAAACATACGTAATCGACACGTGCATTGAAAGCACGTGTAATGCACGTAAAAACACAAAGATTAAAATAAATATCTAAGTTGGCTCAGAATAGGATAAAAATGAATTTTGAGAAGACGGAAAATGTATAAATAGTCAAAATACAATATATGTATGATATTCATATTAGAATATGTTTCGGACATTACCCGTAATAGTACAAAATACATGTGCGTAACACCCATGGGCTATATTGTCATAACTCAATTTTGCGGGGTGTTACAAAGTACAAGATGTATCGAAAGAGACTATGTTCTTTGAAAATACTAAGGCTAAGTACATGATGAAGATAAAACTAAAATGACATACTACGGTCCATCAGGCCCAAGAAGAAGATCTCCTCCATCACATCTTTCCACTTCAACTCCTCACACTTGAGGAGAGCTGCACTTAACTTATTCTTTTCTCTTCCTCATTCACATCGGGGTTAGCCATCACCATCTTAGACATGTCCCCCTTCCACTCTGTAGGAAATCTTTACGACTTGGAACTCCAAATAATAAAGTACTTGCTCTGGCAATGCTGGATTGAGTTGGGATTCTCAATTACTCCCCTCTCTGGATGAGGAAATATATAGTATCAGTTGTCCGATGAATTTTGTTAATGAAGTCTGAAGTGTCTCCTCAAGACCTTCAAGTTTGGTTCGGTGCCAACTTTTTGGCACTGCTAGATGAAACCAGTCAAGTGTCTCCACACATTCGGCTTGTATTGCACCAGACTAAGCTTATACTAGTTGAGAAACTCCTTCATGAGTGCATGCATGGGTAGACATAACCCAGCATGGAAGGCATCGTATGGGAAGATGCAAAACTCGCTGGACATCACCAAGAATGCCCTAACTCCAGGGCCTTGCAGAAGTAACTCATCCCTGATGGAATTTGTTCCAAACATATATGCCATGGTTCCTTACTTTGACATGGTGCAAATATCTAAATTTCACCCTTTTAGATACTTTTTTAGACCCATTGCCAATACTAAGTAGCAGTAAAAAATTTGTATCCATTTTTCATCATATTATGTATAGATCAAATATATCATGGCCAATTCCTCAGAAGACTCTTCCACAACGGACTCTGATAAGTGAGATTTCGAATAAGTGTTTACAGAATGTTCTTCTATCCGAAGAAATGATTGATCGAAATAATGAGTCACCTGTTCCATTGATATGGGTACATCTGAGATCAAGAAATGCTCAGGAGTTCCTCTATTCAATCCTTTTCCTTCTTCTTGTTGTTGGATATCTCGTTCGTATCCATATGCTATTTGTTTCCCGAGCATCTAGTGAATTACAGAAAAAGTTAGAAAAGATCAAATCTTTGATGATTTCATCATACATGATTGAGTTGCGAAAACTTCTGGATAGGTATCCTACATCTGAACTGAATTCTTTCTGGTTAAAGAATCTCTTTCTAGTTGCTCTGGAACAATTAGGAGATTCTCTAGAAGAAATACGAGGTTCTACTTCTGGTGGCAACATGCTATTAGATAGGGGGTTCGCTTATGGGGTCAAATCAATACGTTCTCAGAAGAATTATTTGAATATGAATCTAATCGATCTCATAAGTATCATACCAAATCCCATCAATCGAATCACTTTTTCGAGAAATACGGGACATCTAAGTCGTACAAGAGATCTATTCATTGATATGAAAAAGAAAAAACGTGAACGATGATTGGATTGATGATAAAATAGAATCCTGGGTAGCGAACAATGACTCAATTGATGATGAGGAAAGAGAATTCTTGGTTCAGTTCTCCACCTTAATGACAGAAAAAAGGATTGATCAAATTCTATTGAGTCTGACTCATAGTGATCTTTTATCAAAGAATGACTCTGGTTATCAAATGATTGAACAACCGGGATCAATTTACTTACGATACTTAGATGGCATTCAGAAAAAGTATCTAATGAATTATGAGTTCAAGACGGATATTCTTTGCTCATTATCAGACAATACTTATTCACAAACCTCGTGTGGGGCTAATAGTTTGGATTTCCCATTCATGGAAAACCTTTTTCGCTCCGCTTAGCCCCTTCTAAGGGTATTTTAGTGATAGGTTCTATAAGAACTGGACAATCCTGTTTGGTAAAATGCCTAGTGACAAACTCTTATGTTCCTTTCATTACGGTATTTCCGAACAAGTTTCTGGATGACAAGCCTCAATGTTATCTTATTGATGATATCGAGGATCTTTATGATAGTGACGATATTGATGATATCGAAGATCTTGATGATAGTGACGATATTGATATTGATGATAGAGACGATATTGATGATAGTGATGATATTGGTACAGAGCTGCTAACTATGACGAATGTGCTAAGTATGTATATGACGCTCAAAATAGACCAATGTGATCTCATCCTTCAATTCGAATTAGCAAAAGCAATGGCTCCTTGCATAATATGGATTCCAAACCTTCGTGATCTTTATGTGAATCAGTCGAATTACTTTTCCCTCGGTCTATTAGAGAATTATCTCTCCAGGTATTGTAAAAAAGATGTTCCACTAGAAATATTCTTGTTATTGCTTCGACTCATATTCTCCAAAAAGTGGATCCGCTCTAATAGGTCCGCTGAAATTAAATACATGCATTAAGATACGAAGGCTTCTTATTCCACAACAACGAAAGCACTTTTTCATTCATTCATATACTAGGGGATTTCACTTGGAAAAGAAAATGTCCCATACTAATGGATTCAGGTCCATAACCTTGGGTTCCAATGAACGAGAACGAGATCTTATAGCACTTATCAATGAGGCCCTATCGATTCCTATTACACAGAGGAATCAATTATAGAAACTAATACAATTAGATCAGTTCTTCATAGAAAAACTTAGGATTTGCAATGCCAAATCCAGGTAAGATCGGATGTACTTCTAAGTAATTTCCCCATAGAACATATATATATATATATATATATATATATATATATATATATATATATATATACATGAAGAAGAAATCAAGTAAGGAAGGAAATTCTTATTTGTACAAATGGTACTTCGAACTTGGAACAAGCATGAAGAAATTAACGATACTTCTTTATCTTTTGAGTTGTTCTGCCGGATCGGTCGCTCAAGATCTTTGGTCTTCCCCCAGATCCGGTGAAAATAATCGGATCACTTCTTCTTCTTATAGATTAGTTGAGAATGATTCTAGTCTAGTTCATGGTAGAAGTCGCTCTGGCGAGATCCCTATAGACAGAAAAAGATTGTAGTCAGTTTGATAATAATCAAATGACGTTACTTCTTCGGTCTGAACCAAGAAACCCGTTAGATATGATAAAAAATGGATCTTTTTCTATCGTTGATTAGACATTTTTCTATGAAAAATACGAATTGGAGTTTGAAGAAGGGGAACGGGCCCTTGACCCACAACAGATAGAGGAGGCTTTATTCAATCACATAGTTTAGGCTCCTAGAATATGGCGCCCTTGTGGCAATCTATTTCATTGTATCGAAAGGCCCACCAAATTGGGATTTCCCTATTGGGCCGAGTCATTTCGGGACAAGCGGATCATTTATCATAAAGAGGATGAGCTTCAAGAGAATGATTCAGAGTTCTTGGAGAGTGGAACCATGCATTACCAGACACAAGATACATCTTCCAAAGAACAAAGCTTTTTTTCAAATAAGCCAATTAATTTGGGACCCTGCGGATCCATTCTTTTTCCTATTCAAAGATCCGCCCTTTGTCTCTATGTTTTCACGTTGAGAATTCTTTGCAGATGAAGAGATGTCAAAGGGGCTTATTACTTCCAAAATACCATTTTCCTTTTATCTTTATATAAACGCTGGTTCATTAAGAATACACAAGAAAAGCACTTCGAATTGTTGATTCATCGCCAGAGACGGCTTAAAACCAATAGTTTATTATCTAATGGATCTTTCTGTTCTAATACTCCATCCGGGAGTTATCAGTATTTATCAAATCTCTTCCTATCTAATGGAACGCTATTGTATCAAATGACAAAGACATTGTTGAGAAAGTGATGGCTTTTTTTGGATGAAATGAACCATTTGATTCATGTAACAGGAGAAAGAAGATTTCCCATTCATTAGCCGTAAAGATATGTAGCTATGAAAAGGATTAAGTGGAATAGAATTGGTCGGGTGGTAGAGTTGTGGAAACACTTGTTTATTCCATATTTTGGACTTTAGCTCCATGGAAAAATATGCTACTGCTGAAGCATGGAAGAATTGAAATCTTAGATCAAAACACTATGTATGGATGATATGAGCTGCCTAAACAAGAATTCTTGGACGGCAAACAACCAGAGCCTATTAGTCACTACATCAAAAAAATTTCATTAATGAAACCATGGAAATCCATCGGAAAACCAAAAATTCGCATGTCCGATGAAATGGTTGTTGCTATCTGCTCCAATAACGAATCATTGGTTTAACTGAATAATTAACGAAAATAGATAGACCTTTCTCTTTGTCTCAGTTCGATGGATCTTCTCAATTGGAAGATCTCCCATATGGATAATACATATTCCGGTTGACTGAGCCTAATTCTAATTGTTTTGTTCCGATGCAAAGATATCCAAGGAGGCGGTTCGTCCAATTCAGATATTCACTATCAAGAGGTACTAGATTCTCTTTCGGATAGGCCCTGAAAGGAGAATGAAGGCTGGAATGCCAATAGGCGTCTATCTATTCCCTAATTCACCGACCCGTTAGTACCCATTTTGGGAACGTCCAGTGCCAAATTCGCTGAATGGGTAAGTCGCCAATCCCTAAAACGGACTATGTAATGTACTTTATCCACTGGGTATAGGTACTGGTGGGTATTTTACTAGAGGTTTCTATCAATCTACCTCTGTGTGATTCCTGTTGAATCATATACTTGGGGAGTGGGCGCGGGGTGGACGATTTCCAAACGGTCTCCGCATTCATTAGATAGAGAAGATCACCAAAATTTCGTGATCTGCTGCCAAACCTATTCCAATTCGAACAGCTCAGACTCAGATCGTAGGGATTTTCGGAATACTTCGTATCAATAGATAAGATACTCGGTATATCAATATTGGTTATATCTGAAATCTATTATTGAATTTCTCATTGAATGAGCATTCTCAATATTATCCCTTGAAGAGGACTCGAGCCTCCACGCTCTTTAGCACGAGATTTTGAGTCTCGCGTGTCTACCATTTCACCATCAAGGCATCTTGAAAGTAAATCGTATTCCATGAATATGATATCTATCTAGTGTGATATATGGAATATATGACAAAGGTGGATGGAGTGTTGGAGTATTTCTATCGATCGGTCATAAAGGCCCGAGTCAGACATCAAATTGCTTCGATTTGAATTATCTGTAGGATACCCTATATATCAAAAAAATGTGTAATCAAACCTATTTCTCAATTTCATAGAAGCCCAAAGAAGTGAATATGGTACTCAAATAACGATAAATATGTCAAAAGCAGTTCCGATTACGCCTATTCCTAATCCTAAATAGAATGGAACGACATAGGGATCCATATTGAAACATAGTATCTATTTATATACGCTCGAATGACACCTTCTCATAATAAGAATGTACATAACCCTATTTTGGTCTGGTCCGGTATGCAATGAACTTATAATCTGACGATCGAGTTGATTCCATGATTATAAGTTCATAACCCCATCCCATTTTGGGCGGAACAGATCTACTAATTCTTTTATTCTAGTTAGTAAGAGGGATCTTGAACTAAGAAATAGACCTAGAAGTTAAAAAAGGGTATCCTAAGCAATTGCAAGAATTGGGTTCATTGATATTCCTGGTAGTGTAGATGCTATCACACATACAGTCATACTCCATTCGATGGAATTGTTTGATCTTAAAGGAGATCTTCTATAATTTTGCACGTGAGGGGTTATTTCTTGATTTCGTTCAGTCATGAATAACATTATTATTTTTGGATAATCGTAGTTGGAAACAATGCTCATAAGGATACTGATATGGCTAAAAATGGGGTTAAATCGGAACCGTCCAAATTTTGCGTGAATCTCAAAGCCTGGGGACAAAATGGTAATTTTACCTACAAACGGGTCTGAAGTGGGTACTGGGTCTTCTCTCCAAAAGCCCAGTAACTCGCAAACGGACCCATCTCAATTGGGTGCGGGTTTCAACCCGCAGCAAACCCGGTCCAGCGGGATAGAATTAGGGTTCTGATTAATCCTAATCAACGGCTCTGATTCATATCTATCCTTTCACTGGGAATTAGGGATTACATTCCTAATCTGATCCCAAAGGCGGCTATAAATACCTCCCATCCACCACCATTAAGAGGTAATTAATCTTTTGCCAATTTACGCTCTTTCATAATCTTCTCTGATTACTGACTTGAGCGTCGGAGGGTACGTCGCCGGGATCAACCACGGTGTATCGCACTTTATGCAGGGGAACAGCGGGAGTCAACGGTCAAACTCTGGTAGAACAGGTTTCAGGTTTGCTATTCAGTTTTCCTAAAAATCCACAAATACTATCTGTTTGCCCCAACACCAGATTCAGCAGGTAACATATTGGCACCGTCTGTGGGAAACCACGAATAGCGATCCTTCCTCTTCTCATCGGTCAGATCTCCTCCAGCCATGCCCCCAAGGAAACTATGATCTAGAGGATCCAACCGTGGACCCACTCCTCCTCAACCACAACAGGAGATCCCTCTCCAAACCGTCCACCCGGCGGGACTTCCCCCTCAACCTGATCAGGCCCTGCAGCAGGACCAACCTCCTTCTCAGAATCTTCAACCCCCTCGGGGTCAGATCAGGCCCCAGAATGCCGATGCGGGAGGCTCCCGTCCCAATCCTCAGAAACTTCTTCAACATGATCACGTCTCCGTACACAACCCCTCTACTGATTCCATGGCATCTCACAATCCCCGAGCATCAGATGACCTCCGCAACATGCTCGACAATCGGCGCAAAGAAGAGGATCTTCGCCGCCGTTTGGATGAAAGGCGGGCCCGAGAGGGAGCCTCCCGCCAACACCGTCCAAATGAGCGATCTCCTCATCGTCAAGAATACAAAAGGTCCCCTTCTTGTAGAGGGCGAAGAGAGTCCCCCGGCCACCATAGGAGAAGACCTCACTCTCCTGATGATCGGAGACCTCCCAGGAACGATGACGAACCCATCACTCGTGCCGAGTTCCAGCAATTCCAAGCGACCATCTTACAAGCCCTCAATCTCCGATCCAACAACAACAATTCTCAGAGGGTCCCCACTCCTCCGATCCGAAGTCCTCACCAACGGTCCCTAACTCCTCCCCCAGCTCCTAGCAACCCCCAGCACATTCCAAGTCTTCGCCACTCCAGGAGCCACCATCGTCGTAGCCCCCGCTCTCCTCGTACGAAGACGAGTCCAGAGGCTCGTTTGATTACCGTCGAAGAGATGACACTGTCTACCGTCGTCTCCATGAAATGGAAAGGCGCTTGGGTCAGCTAGACAGAGAAGAAGAGCTTAGAGGAAGGACCCTCTGCCCAAGTCGACCTCCTTTCTCTCGAACTATCATGGAGGTGCCCGTTCCAATAGGCTTCAAGTCTCCCCAATTCGAGACTTGTTCCGGGGAGTCCGACCCCGTCGACCACATCGAAAGCTTTAAGACCCGCATGCTCATCCACCAAGCTTCTGATGCTTTGCTATGTAAGACCTTCCCCGCTACCCTCAAGGGTTCGGCTCGGGAATGGTACTCTCGCCTCGCCCCTATCTTCGATATTCTCCTTCGAGCAATTCGAGACCCTCTTCGTCACCCACTTTGTGAGTAGCCGCCGACTGAGAAGACCAGCATTTCGCTACTCTACCTCAACCAGAAGAAGGGTGAGAAGCTAAGAGACTATGTAAAAAGGTTCACCGCGGAAGCTAGGTCTATCGCTTCCCTCGACCAGTCGGTCGCTGCAGCAGCGTTCCAATCAAACGTCCTTAATTCCAGCCTCCGCTCCTCCCTTGCCAAGAAGCCCCTGCAGAACTTTTCTGATCTCCTTCTCCAAAGCGAGAAATATATTCGGGCTGAGGAAGCTAAGCACCACCCCAACTTTGAGGGGCCTTCCTCCGGGTCCAAGAGAAAGGGAACAGAAGAAGGAGTCAAGAAGCTCCAAAAGGATAATGGCGGTCAGCGCCGCCCTCCCTCCAGATTCGAGAAATTCACTCCTCTTAACACCAACATTTCCACTATTCTCATAGAAGTAGAGAAGGAAGGGGTGATACCTCCTACCCAGAATATGAACACCCCTGGCAAGAAGAGGAACAAAGAGAAATGGTGCCGCTATCACCGGGACCACGGCCACGACACCAATGACTGTCGGGCCCTGAAGAACGAGATCGAGGCCCTCATCCAGAGGGGGCAGCTGGCCAAATTCGTGAGAAAAGACCAAATTGACCTTCCTCCTCCTCCTCGGGGGGCTAACAAGCATCCGGAACGACGCGGAGAGACACCCGAATTCGAATAGGAGCGTGTCCTACACCTCATTCATGGGGGTCCAATGGGGGGCTCCTCCAACTCCACTCGAAAGGCTTTCATAAGGGAAGTCAATTCAGTACATGGCATGCCTCCCCCTAAAGGCCTCAGAGTACCCGTCACATTCTCAGATGAAGACCTGGTAGGCGTCCGAACCCCCCATTCTGACGCACTAGTCATTAACCTCCATATGGCGAATTTTAAAGTGGAGAGGATCCTAGTGGACAATGGCGGCTCCGTTAACATCCTCTTCCTCGATGCTTTCAAAGGACTCAAGTTACCCCGGGACAGGCTTAAGCCCACCGGCTACACGCTCCATGGGTTCATGGGAGTGCCAGTGACTATCGAAGGGGTGATCACCCTCGACGTAACCGTTGGCAAAACTCCTACTACCCGAACGGAGCCGATGGACTTCATGGTCGTCGATGTCCCTGCCGCTTATAATGTGATCCTAGGCCGACCCGGTCTAGCTGCTCTCGAAGCTGTCCCTTTCGCTTACCACCTCAAGATGAAGTTTTCCACCCGGGCAGGAGTAGGGGAAGTGAGAGGCAGTCAGGAAATGGCCCGCAAATGCTACATGACCTCTACTGGAGGTCCAGTCCTCTCCCTCGAAACACTTGAAATCCCCCAAGAAAGTGTCCGACAAACGTCCGAGCCGGTGGATGAATTGGAGGAAGTGCTCTTCTCCGAGCATGATCCGAGCCGCAAGTTCTTTATCAATAAGACCCTCCCATCTGCCCTATGCTCCGACATAGTCCGGTGCATTAGAAAGAACCACGATCTCTTTGCCTGGTCGGCCACCGACATGCCTGGAATTTTCGAAGAACTCCTAGTCCACCACCTCAGCGTTGCTCCGGGGTCCAAACCGGTCCAACAGAAGAGGCGCAAGTTTGCTCCCGAGCGCCAGCAAGCTATAAAAAAGGAAGTGGACACGCTCCTAAAGGCTCAGTTCATACAAGAGGTCAATTACCTCGAATGGCTCTCGAATGTTGTGATGGTAAAGAAGGCCAACGGGACATGGAGAATTTGCATTGACTTTACCGACCTGAACAAAGCATGCCCCAAAGATCCATTCCCCCTTCCAAGCATTGACACCCTGATTGACGCCACTTTGGGCCATGAGCTTCTCAGCTTCATGGACACTTTTTCCGGATACAATCAAATCCGTATGTTCCCCTCGGACATCCCAAAGACCTCCTTTATTACCGATCAAGGCCACTACTGCTACAGGGTGATGCCTTTCGGGTTGAATAATGCAGGCGCCACCTATCAATGCCTCGTTAACAAAGTCTTCCAAAACTAGATCGTCCGTAACATGGAGGTGTATGTTGATGATATGCTTGTGAAGAGCATTCGTGGGGCCGACCATGTCACCGACCTGCAGGAGGCGTTCGACATGTTAAGAAAACATGATATGAGGTTCAATCCGAACAAGTGTGCGTTCGAAGTCATGTCGAGAAAATTCCTGGGCTTCATGGTCAGCCAAAGAGGGATCGAAGCCAACCCCCAGAAGATTAAGGCCATACTGGATATGGCTCCTCCCAAAAGTATAAAAGAAGTTCAGAAGCTAATCGGGCGCCTCGCAGCTATAGAGCGCTTCCTTTCCAAGTCAGGGGAGAAGTGTCTTCCCTTCTTCAAGGCACTCAGGAGGGCTAAGGGCTTCGAATGGGGTCAGCAACAGCAGGAGTCGTTCGATCAGCTTAAAGCCTACCTAGTCAACCCCCCTCTCCTCAGTAAGCCTATCCCCTGGGAAACACTCTACCTCTACTTAGCTGCCTCCGAACAAACCCTCAGCGCTGTCTTGGTGAGGGAAGAAGACACGGCTCAGAAGCCCATCTATTACGTAAGCAAGGTACTTCGTGATGCCGAGCTTCGTTACCCAAGGCTAGAGAAGATGGCATATGCCTTGGTTATGGCAGCTAGGAAGCTTCGCCTGTATTTCCAGTCTCACTCGGTGGTCGTTCTTACCGACCAACCGCTGAAGCAAGTTCTGCACAAGCCGGAGACCTCTGGCTGCCTCATGAAGTGGTCGATCGAGCTGAGCCAGCATGATATATCCTACCAACCTCAGACCGCGATCAAGACTCAGGCCTAGCTGAATTCATAGTTGAAAGCACCATTCCCGAGGTCAGTCAAGCAGCAAATGGACCTCCTATTTGGATGGTATATGTTGATGGATCCTCTTGTACCGAAGGGACCGGAGCAGAGGTTATTCTGGCAGGCCCCGATGACTTCGTCCTCCAATACTCCCTCTGCATCAACTTCAAGGCCTCCAACAATGAAGCGGAATATGAAGCCCTTATAGCCAGTCTCGGAATGGCTCGCAAGGCCGGGGCACAATGCCTCTGCACATTAAGTGACTCTCAGCTGGTCGTGAATCAAGTCCTGGGTGAGTATGAAGTGCGAGATGACCGAATGGCTAAGTATCTAGCTAAGGTCCAAAATCTCATGGTTATCTTCGAAGAGGCACTTATTAGGCGGATCCCCAGGGAGAAAAATGCCCAGGCAGATGCTCTCTCCAAGTTAGCCTCCTCCTCCCTCCAAGGTCTCGAGCAGACCATCTTGATTGAAGTGCTCCTGAAGCCGAGCATAGAAGAAGAAACTCCCGACTCCATGGAGTCGCTGCCTGTTCAACTTCAAGATAATTAGATGAAACCCCTGATAGAATTCCTAAGGGATAGGCTCCTCTCCGAAGATCCTAAGGAAGCTCGCCGAGTCAGAACCAGAGCAGAGCGGTACACCATTGTTTCGGGGGTCTTGTACAAACGCTCCTTCACACAAGTTGACGGCAGACCTTATCTGAGGTGTCTCTCCCCCGAACAAGCCACATATGCCTTGTAAGAACTTTACGAAGGCATAGGCAGAGCACACTCAGGTTCCAGATCACTTGCTCGAAAGGTGTTGAATTATGGATACTTCTGGCCTACCCTTCTCCAAGACGCCGAACGACACGTTCAGCAATGCAGCTCTTGTCAAAAGCATTCCAACATTCGTCGCCTACCTCAAGCTCAGCTCATCTCCCTATCAAGTCTGATCCCCTTTGTAATGTGGGGGATGGATTTACTAGGGCCGTTTCCCCCAGCTCCTGGCCAGTTCAAGTTCTTAGTCGTGGCAATCGACTACTGTTCAAAGTGGATAGAGGCCGAGCCCTTGGCCACAATCACCGAGAACAAAATACTTCAATTCTTCTGGAAGAGCATCATCTGCAGGTTCGGTGTCCCTCGAGTCCTTATAACAGACAATGGAACACAATTTACAGGGGTCGCATTCCGAGCTCTTTGTGAAGACCTCGCCATCCAACAATGCTTCTCCTCTGTCTCACACCCGCAGTCAAACGGTCAAGTAGAAAATGCCAACCGACAAATCCTCTCCGGTATTAAGAAGAGGCTGGACAAGTCCGCTAAAGGCTTATGGGTCGATCAGCTCCCAAACGTACTGTGGAATTACCGCACAACCAAACGGACCCCTACAGGAGAGTCGCCATTTAATCTCACCTATGGGTCTGAGGCTGTGATCCCCCTGGAAGTCGGTGTACCCTCTCCTTGCCTCATTGCCTATGAAGAAGAGCAGAATGCACAGGAGCTTCGGGCGAATTTGGATCTGATTGATGAGCTCCGTGAAAGAGCCTCGATTCGCCAACAAAGCTACCGAAGGAGGATCGAGCTGGCCTTCAACAAGAGGGTCCGTCCCACTAACCTCAAAGAAGGGGACTTGGTCCTAAGAAAGTTAGCTATATCATTCCCCAGTGAGAAGAACAAGCTGGCCCCAAATTGGGAAGGACCCTACGAGATCACCAGAGTGGTTCGGCCCGGGTCATACCGTCTAGAAGATCTTGAAGGAAGAGAGATTCCCAGGACATGGAATGCTGACCATCTCTTGAAATACCAAGAGAGCACATGAACGCCTCTCCGAGTACCTTCAAATATCGAACCATTCCTTCCCCTTCACTTGTAATTTACTTTTGCTTCTTTATTTTTCCAATGTAATAACGGCTCGCAACTTAGAAGCAGCCGGCTATTAATTTTCAATAAAGAACATCTTGCTTCCTATCTTACTTTTAAATTGCTTGTATCTCTATGTTTTTACCTTCTTTATACCCAAACGACGAGTTCGGAGTCCAACACTTAGCTCGACTCCGCTTCGCAAGCTCGCTCTTAAGCGAGCTAGAAGCGGTTCGCCATTCGGAATTGCTCCCACAACCATTGAAACAAACTCTAATGACTAGTTCGGAGTCCAAAACTTGGCTCGACGCCGCTTCGCAAGCTCGCTCTTAAGCGAGCTAGAAGCGGTTCGCCATTCGGAATTGCTCCCACAACCGTTGAAACAAACTCTAACGACGAGTTCGGAGTCCAACACATGGTTCGACTCCGCTTCACAAGCTCGCTCTTAAGCAAGCTAGAAGCGGTTCGCCATTCGAAATTGCTCCCACAACCGTTGAAATATACTCTCGTTTCACCGCCAAGCGCGAAATCCTTACAACTAAACTATACATGGCAGAGGCTGATGCTAGGTCTACCATTCGTATGCATCTCTTGATCCTCGCGGATTGGAAGGTCATTGATATGAATTTGCTATATTCTTCATGTTTTCTTGAGAGAAGGCAAAGTCGAAGGTCCCCGACCGCCCCAGTCCTTGAACAAATACCGGACTATGAAATCACCTCTAGAATCTCGTATATTGCCGACCCATGACCGGGACCCTGAGGAGCTAACCTCTGGTTCTTATGGTTCGTTTAAAAGTTGAAGTGATCCTCCAATAGGCGGCTCTCCACTGCAAGGAACTCGTCCTCACAGATTCAGGAGCCAAGAGGTTCGAAGCAGTGCTCAGCCCGCCTAGTCGAGCGCTCCTAGCACCGACGCCCAAACAAACAAAAAACCTTGCTCTCGACTTCGGCACACATTGCCGAGCACTCTTGGCACCGATGCCCAAACAAGCAAAAAACCTTGCTCTTGACTTCGGCACACATTGCCGAGCGCTCTTGGCACCGACGCCCAAATGAGCAAAAGTTTATCTCCGGACCTCGGCATGCTAAAGACAGTCACGAGTAACACAACAATAAAAAGGGTTCAAAAACGCACAATTTCAAGAAAGAAAAAGCATCATTTCGATTAAGTGCGGGGAGACAATTACAAAGCGGCATCTTCTCTACAACCGAGCTACAAGACTTCCAAAAGCAAAAACTACAATGCCGACTCGTTACACTTAAGCGAAATACAAAACTTGAAAAACAAAAAATCTTCAGCAATTCCATGGTGCAGGGATATTTCGCTTCAAAGACACCCGAGGGCGGCGACGCATGACCCCGGTACTCGTCCCTAAACCGGCGAATTGAAAAGTGTCCTCGGCGCTGCTCCTGACAGTTGCCCTGGCAGACGCCCCGCTCGATGAAATCGCCACAGCACTTTGGGCATCACCCGGACTTGGTCGACCTACGGGAGAATGTGTCATGAGCTCATAAAATGAAATGCCTCGCTCACCCTCCTCACGAGTGCATGAAGTGCTTCTGACATTAATTGGCCCCGAGTGCGGCTTTAGGCGAGCCACTTCAACCTCCAACTCGGCGATCCTATGTTTCGGAGACTCGTCTCAAGCATCTACCTCGAAGCGAGGAGGCACGGCGGAGCTCAGAATGCTGGGGCGACTGGTGATAATCCGGCAAAGGTGAGTGACTTCGATGCCCCTATCAATTGTGGCTCTTTTCAACGCATTGACCTCCGCCGTCAGCTCGTCACGTTCGGTCATCAGCCTGCCCACCGCCTTGGTCAGCTCCTCTTCCTCCGCCAGAAGTTCGGCCTCCACAATCTGCAATATCGTCCCTCTTCGCTGTCATTTTCGATAGGGAAAGCTGGAGACACTTCAACCTTAGACCGTTGGTGAAGGCTATCGACGAACCATCCTCCTCGTCCACAGGGGGGATATCGGCGAGCCGACCCTCCAGTCGCCGAATCTTTATGTCCCGTTGGCTCAAGATCATCTGCAAGTGGTTTTGCTCGCTCTCAGCCCTGCACAACCCTAACTAGACCTCATAAAGGCGCTCTCGACACCTGGCCAGACTCAACCTCATCGACCCCAAGCTATCCTCGGAACCAAACTCCTCCTCGGAGCGAGTGGGTTCGGCTGAGAGGGTCACCTCGGCAAGCTAAAAAGATCAAGGAAAATAACGGAGCTCAGTAAATAGTCAAAAGTTCACTCCTCGTCCGACCCCTGAATAAAAGCTACAAGCACTAAAGCGGAAGTTCTTCGTCTAAACACTTAGCCAAATTTCAAGAGGGGGGGGGGGGGGTTATTCAAAGATGACGTGGGGTCGAGTTCAAAAGTTTCTTTCATTTATCACAAAAAATGTGGTGGCCAGTCCGTAATTAGGCAATACAAGACAGCACAAAAAAAAACAAAAAAAAGAAGACAAGAAGAGGTGAAATCAAGGGTCGACCTCTTTACCAGGGCGTCGAGAGTGGATGGGGACAGACCCCCCCGATGGGGGCTGAATCGCCAGCAGGGTTACTTCAGTGATCTACACCTCGCCAACGACCTCAACCTCGTGGTTGTCCTCATCCTCGCCTTGTTCTTCCTCTCCTTCCGATTCAGGGTCGAAGCCCTCAACACGGCCCAGGAACAGCCTCCACCCCGAGCAGTCCACCTCAGGGTATCGCTTCGACACCTGAGAGATGGCTTGGGCATAGGCCTTGACCATGTTTTGGGCAAGGAAGCCCTGCGCCTTCGCCATGGTGGCCTCTTCGGCCCCCTTCACCGCGGCGTCCTTGGTCTTCCCCGCCTTAGCCAGCTGGTTTGGCTGACTCCTCCTTCTTCCGTAGAAGATCGGCCTTGAGCTTCGCGGCCTGGCCTTCGAGGTACTCGACCTTCGTCAACCTCCCCTCGAGCTCGACCCTTAGCTTGTCGAGCTCTGTGCCCATTCGAGCCTTCTCGGCCCGAGCCCGGTCGGTCTCCTGCTTCAGTTCCTTTTCCAACTCCGTCATCTTTTCTGAAAGATGACCGAAGTGGACGATGATCTACAAAAAAAAAAGTGCCAAGAGTTAGAAAAATCGAAAGAGAAAGTAGCCAACGAGAGCAGAAATTCGACACATACCGAAACCGCCAAGTGCGCGATCTCAATGGCGTCGTCGCCCGCCATGCCGGCCTCCATGGCGGCTCGGTCCTTTGGCGTCGCCAGGTGTTTGACCACCTGCATACTCGCCAAGGAGTCGCCGAGAAACCCATCATGCTTCCGAACCTGCCAGTCCGGAATGTGGATCCTCTTGTGCTCCTCAGTGAGGAGCTCCTTGGCCGTCGCCGTCAGCGGGGGCGTCTCCATCCCGAGAGCTGCGGAGATCGGGAAGTCCCCTACCTCATTCGATGTTGAGGCTACTCCTGCAGCCGATGTTGGGGTCATCCTCTGCTACGCTCGCGCCCCTCGGAGCCTTCGCGGGCGGCAGCTTGGTGGAAACCCTCTTGCGCTTCTTCGGCGCCTTACTTCCGAGGGCAGCCCTCTGCGCCATCACCGCGTCGAAATCCATTGCCTCTGCATCAAATAAGAAGCCGGTTAAAGAAACAAGTTAGAATAGGCAAGGTAAAAAAAACGAGAGCATAGAAAGAGCCGCGTACTGGGGTCTACGCGGCTGAGCCCTCCCCTAAAGAGAATGTCCTCGGTAAGCTCCCTCCAATCGTACTTCGGCCTGTCAAGAAGAGTCTGCACTGCCTCCTCTTCCTGAGGGTGAAGCACCGGTAACTCCCTCACTCGCCTCGACACCTCCTCCACAAAACTGGTGGGTATAGGCCATGCCTCAACGCCCCGCACTATCAAGTATTTATCTCACCAGTGCTTGATGGAGTCGGGGCAGACGACGAGCCGACCTTCGTGCCTCGGAGCTAGGTAGTACCGGAACTCCGACCGGTTCTGCTGATGAAGCCGGTAGATAGTCCGGAGTACCCTCAGCTCTGGCGTGATCCCAGCCGCTTGGCAGTGGAGTACGAACCCATTGATAACTCTCCACGCGTTCGGCATCAGTTGAATGGGGCTGACCCCAAACCACCTCGGCACTTTGATCGCGAACGGGTGGAGAAGTAGCCGAGCCCCGGCGATGAAGGCGTCGACCGGCCAGAAACACATGTTTATTGGCATCGGCGAATTTGCCCTAACCCCGGGTCCCAGTAGCATAAGCTCGTACTCCTCTGGAATTTGGAAGCAACCCCGAATCACTACCAAGTCCTCCTGGCTGAGAATAGAGACCGTCTCATCGGCCTCAGAGGTTTCTCTTGCCTCATTTTCCTCGAAGGATCTTCCCCTCCCATGAATGATGCGCTCGGCATGCTCCTCAGGAAGCTCTCGAACCCACTGAAGCCCTTTCAGTGGTCCTGAATACCTGCTGAACGGCCCCATTTGCTTCGGATCTTCCACTATACTGTCTCGACCGGATACCTTCTTTCCTTTATCTTGGCGACGCGGAGAAGGGACTTCAGCGGTAGAAGGGGAGGGCTCGGATATAGGAGAAAGAGACATATTTATACTTAAAAAACGACTAAGTCTAAATTACCTTTGAGTTGATGGGAACGGTCGGAATATTCACCGGAAAAGCAATCGACGATCACCGTGAGCTCTCACTAGTAGAAATTACCGCTTGAGTAAAAATTCGGAGAAGTGAGAAATGAGAGGGGGGGTGAAGTTTTATAGAGATGGGCACACAAAACGAGGTTAATGGGCCCACAGAGCCAGCCCATTTACACAAGGCGACAAAACGACCTAAACCGTTACATTATTTACCGCGCCTAGCTGCACTATCGCATTAATGACTGGCACATCTATCAGAGTCGTCAAAAGATTAGCTGCACTAT